>JABUQX010044733.1:30000-32500 GCA_015478945.1 Trachelipus rathkii
TCGCAACATGGTTCTGTGTCTTAGAAGCTCACTTCCACCTAGGAAAAATAACCACGGTGAAGACGAAGTACTTCCACTGCTCTCTCACAGCTGTCAGCAGATATCATCGACCCTATCACCTCTACAGAACTTTATGTGGAGGCCTACACTTCCGCTGAAGAATGCCGTCACTGCAATCTACAAGAACAATAGGACTGAATTATTCAACGAGTTTATATCCAAACAAGCCTACAGTGGCAAGCCTTCCCTTCATCTACGAGAAATTCTCCGTTATGATATCAAGTTAAAGATTAGAGAAGACTTCATCTGAATGCTGGGGCCACTTTTGTTCCTCAAACATATAAATGATTTAGCTCAGGGACTTAAATGCAAGGTTCCTAAGTTTGCGGATGATACCAAAGTGGTTACCTCAGTTAGGAAAGTGAATGATGTATAAAGATTAAAAATGATCTTGATAAATTCTTGGATGGGCAGATAAGTGGCAAATGAATTTTAATAGTAAAAAGTGTAAGATTCTTCATCTAGGTTACTCAAATAAAGTTTTAACTACGATATGAATGGGGATTGGCTTGAGTCTGTGGACCAAGAAAAAGATTTAGGTGTGATTATATGCAGTAATTTAAAAGTAGCTAATAAGTGTTTGGAAGCAAGGAATAAAGCTAATAAGATGCTGGGCATAATAAATCGCAATGTTGTTTACAGGAGCAAGGAAGTTATAAGTAAACTGTGCAATAGCTATGTTTGTCCAGTATTAGATTATTGTGCACAAGTTTGGGCCCCTTATTTAAAGAAATACTTAGATATGCTAGAGAGAGTACAACGTTAGGACAAGGATGATTTCTGTTGAGGGTATAGGACCTGTGAGGAGAGGGTGAAGGAGTTAGGAATCTTTTCTGTAGAAAGGCGATTTCTCAGAGGGGACATGATACAAGTCTACAAAATATTTACCTCTATTGATAAGGCGCAGTCCAATAAATTCTTCATAGTAGGGCACGGACGGGAGACCAGGGGGCATAGCAAGAAAATTAAGAAGAAAGCAAGCCATCTTGATAAAAGAAAGCATTCACAATAATAAGGTTGTTAAATTTTGGAATGGTTTGCCACAGGAGGTTGACGAGTAAGACTCGATTGCAGCATTTGAGAAAGGATTGGATAGGTATATGGATGGTTTGGGCATCATAGTATATTTTGTTCAGATGGACAATGTGTTCAGATGGACAATCTTTGGGGCGTGCTAGGTGCGAGAAAAAATTTATAAAATGTGGAATGAAACTATTAGAGAGTTGTGTCGTGTGAAGAAAGGGAAAATGAGAGAATAAATGAAAGTACGTTGAGATGGTTTGGTCATGTGGAAAGGATGGATGTTAGTCAGTTGGTTAAGTGGATGTATAGTGGTGAGTTTGTGTTGGGAATCGACCGGCTGGGAGACCGAAAAAAACTGGATTGAGTCAGTAATGGAATGCCTGGAGGAGAGAAATGGGAGATTGGCAAAGGCGAGAAGAAAGGTGCATAATAGGGTGAATGGAGGGGTTTTGTGAGAAGGTATGGTTGTGACCCACCTGGGCCAAGGGATGAACCCCACATTGACGAGATATATATACTGACCTACAATCGGACCACCTTCCTATTATTATTTCTTTAAACTTCCCCCAACAATCCCTCCCCAAAAAACTACTACTTTCACTAACTACAAAAGAGCAAACTGGCCCTGCATATCTGAACTATTATCGAAACGGCGCACTTAACGCAATACAAATCCACGATACAACATCGCTTCACACCTCCATCACTCATTTAAACATACAATCATCAAATCCCCAAACCTTTATATACCCAAAGGCCACAGAAAATCATAGCAACGGCCCAAACTCACCCCAATATCAAGCCACTCATTAAACAAAGGAAGAGCTCCCTCCCGGAAAAACTGCAGTCCTTATACCCCACACATTACTAAACCAATAACAAACCTAACACCAAATCTCTAACTGCATAACCACGCAACACTACAAATAAGCTTTCTGATACTACAACAAAACATCTCAGGCATAGACAGCAAGAAACCTGGCAAAGTCCATCAAAAAAAATTAAACAACTCACGAAACACCCTACACCAACCTACGAATTCCCAAATCTTTACCCAATAACTCCGATCCTTCCCAAACAACAATCAAGACAGCCTTGCTAATACATGTTATGGGGGGGGGCGCTAACGTTTCCGTAAACACAACACAACCCTGATAACAGGAAAACAAAAAAACACAATGCAGAAAACTCAAATTAGACCACAACTCTCCACCTCCCATTCACCAACAACCGTGATAACTGAAACCAATAAACCCTCAAAAAATTCAACATGGCAAACAGGCTCAGACTCCATATCCCCACCTGCAATAAACACAACCTCGGAGAAAAAGCAATCCTCCTAATCACAGACATCTCAAACAAAATCTTGGCAACTTAAAAACTACATTTCCCCAATCTGGAAACAAAGCATACATGA
>JABUQX010044734.1:0-27500 GCA_015478945.1 Trachelipus rathkii
GAGAGAGATGAGAATAATGGAGCTTTGATTTAGTGTTGCGGAATATGTAAAAAACATTATATAATGATACATATTATAATTGACGGTATTATCTCGAGCGTGATGCCATTGGTCATAAATATGACAAATAAGAATAAGAGGTGATAATATAGTTCGTCTAGGACCACATTAATGAGACATTAGAGTATATCAAAAGTTAATTATGAAAAGCCCACTACTCACCTGGAAATAAATACTTTATATTGGGTGTTAATGTTAATATTAAGCAAAAAACTGTTTGTAACCTACTTATTACTAACACTTATTCAAACCCCACTAACCTACATGGACTAATAATTTAGGTTAACCTAAATAATATATAATGATTATACGTAATTAATATATATATTTTTTACCCAAAAATACAATAAAAGTATTTAGGCGAGTGAGGATATACCTGGACTCACATTACTATTATATAAAATAAACCTATTTTGTTGAGGTAGCTAATATAATATAATTATATCAATTATTACCTGTATATATTATAAAGGAGGTCAAAAAATAATCGGGATATAGTCCGGACTACAATTTTTATTTTATTTTAGCAAATTTTTGTTCTAATTTATTACTTTAGGAAAAGCAAATCTTCATAAGAAACACATAATGATTATTATTCTACAAATATTTGTTTCTATACTACTATATAATTATTAAAGATGCCTTACACACTAAATCATTTAACCGACTTAACCTAAGGTCTACCTATAATATGTTGGTAGTGTTCCTCATTATATTACAATATAAAAAACAGCATGAAAGCCCCCATTACCTTAAGATAAACAATATATATATTTAAAATACATGAGAATAAAATACTATATTTATTCCTCATATCATGGAAAAACTTATTAATAACTATAGATCAACCTTCACTGGTTCTTTGATACATTATTATTAAGTGAAGAATTTCATTATTGATGAATGAAAAAAGAAGCAAAATAAAGGTGGTTTCACTCCTACAGCAATTCTATGATCATTTAGTGTGAGTAATATAGTGTCCACAAAAAAACGCATAATATAATCGCACTTAAATCACTAAGATATTTTATTTTATGCAGGTACCATACTTTTAAAACTACTACCAAATGGTACAGGTTCACAACTTATTTAATTTAGAGCGAGATCTGAAACTAAACCACATATACTGTGTTAATATATACTCTAAACTTATTACACCAAGCCAAGATCACATAAAGTTGGTGAAAATGGTCAAAATTTTCTTAACATTAAGTCAATTATTAACCAATAAAAATTCATATATTTATCTCTGTGCCAGTGCGGATCAATAATCAGTGTCATTCAATATTCACTTTTTTCTAAGGGCATATACTATATATAATATTTTACATGGTTTTCTCAGTCTTCTGAACATACTAATTGTGTGCTCAAATAGTATATAAAGAGTCGACACTAGGAAGAGTGACTCGAAATTTGAATATAGGGCTTATCCCATATGAGACATATATAGGATTTTAGGATACCATTCCATATTAATATTGGTTGTGTATATCTTTTTTGATTTGCAGTCCCCAAACATTGGTAATTTTTGGCCCCCCTGTAAAAATCGCTTCTGGACACAATTTCATTCACATGAGAGAGCATAGTTTAGTCTCTCCCCCCTTCCTTGAGAAGAATAACCCGAAAACATAAAGAATCCCCATTACTAACTCTTGAATCTAAGAGCGGTAGTATTAATTGGAAAATTAATTTTGAATCTTACAATTTGGAGTAAGAAAGGGGGCTTCCGAATAATTAAAAACAAACGAAGAAAAAAAAAAAAAAAAAAAAAAGAAAATTGATGGTTACTTAAATTTTTGTAAAAAATTCGATTTTTGCGGCTTCACTTTTTAATATTTTAAAAGAAATGTCGTATAATAATACTTTATTATAATAATTTAATTAATATTTCAACCTAATGTAATAATTTAGACGAATTTAATGAGTGTTTCATACCACAACGTTATAGCTGCAATGAAAAGTGAGGGGGCACGTCCTAACCCGTTCAGCGACACGGTCCTGGCTAATAAATAATAAATGTTGCATACTTATTTTTATAAATAAACTATTATTATATATATATACTATTATAATAATCTCATCACTAATATAATATAATAATATAATTATAATATATACCTATATGTACTATCAACTCCACTCACATAAGGTAGTAAGGTAAAAAACGGAGTAATTTATATATATATATATATATAGTGAAATAATAACTATATATATAATATATATATAATATAATAATCAGGTATAGGGTAATTACTACCCTATAAACCTAAAATACGATCAATAGTCAATTTGAGCGAATCAACCTCACAGATATATAATATTATAGTTCGTCCAGACACTGTAATCACATTTAGAAAAAATCAAAGTTTGAATAGTTTTTATGCGCGAACCACGTGTAAGAATATGACAATTGCTCAAAAAACTGAGATTGTCGGAAGTGTTAGCTCACATCCGACACCAATGCTAACGCCCCGTGCCTCATTGACGTTAAAAGCTTAAAAAATTAATTTGTGATTCAATTTTCTAAAATTAATCATGTTCTTTACTTCTATACTTCGTACCAAGATTGAAAATGGTATTATTCCATAAAAAAATTGATATCAATCTCAATTTAAATCACAGAGTTTATTACCTTCCAAAGTTGTGACTCCATACGCGTTTGTAGCTACAAACGCTACTAGCTCTTCTGGAAGATAAAGTTGTGGGCATTATTAGTCAAATTCAGCGCAGGTGTGGAGTTTATAGAAAATTAGTTTTTCGAGTGCAAAAAAGCAAGAAAAAAAATAAAATATTAAAATATTATACATCAACACCCTCCCCTTTCCATCGACCATTTCAACATAAAATAACAATTGCCAGAATCTTTATAATTTATGTTTGAAAGAAAGTAAAATTTGAATAGGTGATTTAGCAACTCTGATCGCTGTATTAAATGCTATACTAAATTGCTCCAGGTTAATATTTTTTTGTATTATAATATATTATATGGAATATAGGAAAGGAAATAAAAATAACACTGAGCAAAACGACAAAAAAATATAATTCTGTTTTAATCATTTTCTTTTTTAATTATTACTAAACACAATAAATCTATTACATTTTATTTATCAATTAAAATTAAAATTAAGGTGTTCAAAGGTTTTGCTAAGGTGGCTTTCGAAGAGCTAGATATTTTGTTCGACATTCAGCTACTACTTGCAGTAGGTATTCGCCGCTGTTCTTCTGCTTTTCTGTTCCAACTATTGAATTAAAACTTTAATTAATTTTACACCTTTTCAAACTGTATCGTTTGAGCAACTCTCAAAAGCCCATTCACTAGGACCTTTTTCTTCGCCTGCTTAAATAATCTTCCCCATTATCCACATCAACCCACTCTGGAATTAGTATCGCAACAAATCTCGTATCCCAAAATCACCAATCCTTGTCAAAAAAAATTCAATTCTTTGGGGTACACATACAAACTCCGGCTCCCTACCTATTCTTTGGCTTCTCGTCTACATCAAGTCTTCACTTCTCGTAACGGGATTGATGGTATTCACCACATTACTCGTAGGCTCACTCAGAAATCCATCCCGCCTGCCTCCTTCTTGAGACATAATTAATTGCCATTCTCTCTTATTCTTACATATTATTCAAGGAGTCGTTCCAAACATCAGACAAAACAACAACCTGTTGCAGCAATTACAGAGTACAAATAAATGGTTTTATCATTTTTTAAAAGTGCTTCCGTATCTTCCTAACCTCTACTCATAAGAATAATGCCAATTACTACAAAAACTTGGTTCACACTAAAATTGGTAAACATAAATTTTTGAGAAAGCACCTTACTCGGCGGATTCATTGACACTCATTTCCCCAATGATAGTTCTCGGGCATCCTCCTCCATCATTAATGAGAACACCAACTCTCTCCGTACAACAATTACAAGACTTAGCCATACACTCTACATCTGCCTCAACGGAAGAGTTTTAGAGCAAATCCTTCAGGAAATCTTCATGGCCGGGTATGAGCTCTCTCCACAATCTAATATTAAATCTTGAGCCAGACAAGTAAGAAACCTCATATCAGTACAGACGGTAGAAACCACACCCATCAATTAAGGATTAGGCATTAATATATTGTTCTGATATTCAACATAACACTTACAAGCCTAGACCCTTCTGCTTTTAGGCAGAAATTCTGAAGAAGTCATTGAAAATATTGTGCTACAATAAGGGATCAGCAGGTGTTGCCTCAGGTGTAATCAAAGGGAGATTGGACAAACCTTTACACATCATTCTCTTGAGTCAATCTGTACCCCATTTAGGAGTTTATCTTAATTACCAATCAAACCTCTGTCTCCAAAGTGAAGTTCTGATAGACTCGAGGAGAGCGAACCGAGCAGGGTTCTTCAATTCCAAGATTGGTCAAAAAAAACAATGAAAATAACAGGTCAAGTTGCCACCATACAAAATTTAACAATTCAAGTTATTACAAAAAGGTAATCCAGTGAATAACTATCCAATGTAGATGTACAAAAACCACAATTCAAACATAATCAGCGGTAGTAAAATTACAATTCATATCTTGACTCTCAACAGAAACGAAAAATATCTCAGCTCAAAATTCAGTCAAAGAAAACCAGACTATAGAACAGCATAGCAATGAGTCATATACTCAAGAATTCCCTCACAGGATTTTTAATCTAATATTTATAAATTTTTAAATATATTCTTCTTTATATCTGCAAATGGGTTTTTTCATTGCAACTATCTTCAGTGGGAGGATGATGAGAACGAATGGACCAAATAATCTTATATTCATTCCAACAACACAACACAAACACAAACCGGAAGCCCACATCCCCGGACAAAACAAACCGAAAAAATTCTATCACCGATACCGACTAATTAAACCCGAACCAACATACAAACACACGACGACGGATTCACACCACACACTACATCATTCCCTTTATTTCCCCCTTTTAATTTAAAACCCTTCCCCGAATACCGTGAGCATTTTTCCGTCACAATATATATATTATCCCCCCCTATCACCTAATATATATATATACTGTAAAACTACAATAAAATATATATATATATATATTATTCAAATAATTCACCTAAATATAATAATAAAATAAATATTATATATATTTATTATTTATATAAAAAATTCTTATTAATATATATAATATATAATAATAGTGGGTATATATATATATTATAATACTATATATATACCATAACTATATATATATTATTATAATATTATATATATATAAAAGAAGGCGGGGGTTCTAGCCCTAACCCATTTTTAGTGGGGCTCCCATCACGGTAAACCTAGAGTTCATCAAAGTTGAAAACTCTTTAACTATTTACAAAAAGGAACACAATATATCGTAAATTATCAAACAAGGTGTTAATATAATTAAAAAGGATAGTTTACTTCTAGAGCTGAGTTAATAAATCTGCATCGACTTTTTTTAAGGAGCGACTAAGGTGGTTCTATAAATTGTTTTCCAAACCTCTTCTATTCAATAAAGACAAAAGGGATTTTAATAAGCAATGATATGTTTGCTATTCGAATTTTCATGTAGTATCATTAACAACAACCCTTTAAAAAAATCCCAACAAGGAAAAAAATTTCTTTTAACAATATAATATCTCTAAAATAAGATTAAAAAACATATTAAATAAGATAAATACAAATCAAACCAAAGAAGTAGCCACGAGAAATGGAAATAAAAAATTATAAATATCCCTTTCTACACACACTATGGTGATAAAAATGACGCGGATAACTGGTAAACACAAAACAACATATCGGTCACAATGCTCTGGAGAAGCTAAGTCACCGCAATTGAAAAGATGTTTGATTACAAATCTAAAAGAAATTAGAAGGGTTAGAGGATCCACCACTCTATTCAACTAACTCTATTTCTCAAATTTTGCAAATCTTACATATAGAAAAGAGGTGAGAAATTATTCCTAAGTATCATATATAAATGGACGAAAAAAGTACTCACACAAACAGAAACTCACACAAAAACAGGAGTCATTATTGTGATGCAAATGGCATGGAATACCAGCAAGTGACCCGAAAAATACTATATTCACTATATACACAAGGTTCATCTTGTCCAACTTCTCACTTTCAAACACTCCAAAATTCGGTTGCATCTAAGATAGGTGGTGGCAACCCAGGAAAAGAAAAATATCACAATCCTGATATACAAAAAATTTCTTTCCGATTGCGATAGAAGTATATTATATCTGTCGTGATAAGGACCTTTTAAATTTATTTTAAGAATCAATTATTAACACGCTCTTAAGTACATCTATAATACAGATAGATCTTCATAATTACATTATGTTATTATTATATAGATTAAACTACCCTACTTTCAATTTTGAATCCCTGAAAAGAAAGATATTTATCAATCTTTAAAAATACTTTTTCTCACTATGATTTTAATAGATAAAATAAAAGATAATTAAGTACTTGTCCGACCTACATTATTTTGCTGCAAAATCTTACGCTTAGAATATTCTTAATCCTTATTTGCATCTCCCCCCTCTCTGAAAAAATACAACATGACCCTACAATATTCAGGTCACCTAACAACCCCCTACACCAGCATTACACGTTCTCATAATTGAATAAAACCAAATTAATTCCATTAGAGTCATCACCCATTTACTAGAACCCCCAGAAATTTACTCTAGGAAATAAAGAAGTTTAAGACCCAATGGACGCGGGACCCCGTTACCCCGGAATTAATGAATTGAAATGAAATGAGAAAAGAAGCTAAGGGAGAAAAGAAAAGCGTTATCAAAAAGTGAGGGAATTGAAATGAAATAAAAAAAAAAATAGAAGAAAAATGAAATGAGAATGAAATTGAAATGGAAAAATTAAGGCCACGGAAACTATCAACAAGAAAAACGAAAAAAATATATATTAGTTACTTGGGGTTTTAATGATGAATCCCCGGGAAGAAAAAACATGAATCCCGAGAAGGTTTTCTTCCTAAAAACCCCGAGTAATAAAAAAGGTCATTTATCGACAATCCGTTAATAATCGGGCTACTGGCCGCCGCTCCCCCCCGAGGACGTATCCCACCCCGAGAAAAAATAATTAACAAAAAGAAAAACAAAGGAATAAGGTAATCTATGGAATGTGTGTGAAAAATTTAACAGAATTCGAATAAACCATATTTGAGAAGGTTTTACAAATCTTGCTTCTACAGTTAAAATCTTCTTTTTAGAGAAAACGGAAAAGGATGTCAAACTCTTTAATTATGAAAAGGAAAAAAAATGAAAAGCTTAAGAGAAAAATTATTTTTCTAAAATTAAAAAATGCATTTAAATGTTCCTCCAACAACTATTTTTAATATGTTTTAATTAAAAGCAACAATATAACATATAAATGTTTAATTTAAAATATCCCCTAATAAAAAAAAGATATCAAAAAACACCACTATTTATTTATAATCTGGATTCCCCCTAAAATAAATCCCCCCCATAAAAATAAACCTTAAACAATCCCCCGCTACCACAAATATAATAATGTTAAAATTATTAATATACTCGGCAAAAAGACACTGCCTAAAAAGAAATGAAAGTTTAACACTTCCTGATAATTCCCGGGCCCATCGACCCACGAATATTCGTAACCGGCCAAGTTGCCCCGTTACCCAGGCCAAACCTAAAGGAAGAATAATAAAATTAACAGTAAGGACCCTCCTATTTCACCGCGATTCTTAATAAGGCCAAAACCGCCCGTAGTTTTCTCCAAAAGCTCCTGTAGCGCTAAATAATATTATAATTAAACACCTTAAATAATTAAAGAATGGCCAAAACGTTCCCACATTCACTCCCTTTAAAGAACTCAACACCATCAAATAACAGTTTCTTCACATTGGCTTTCATTAAAAGAGACTGACATAGATGGCGGAGAAAATTACTGCAAAACAATAAAAACAAATGTACCGCCCCCAAACCGCAGAATGATTTTTGGCGTTCACTCCCTCCTTAATAAAACATTCCCAGGAAAAACAACAAATGTGTCACTTATCCACATCACCAGTTATTATGCTGCAGCAAATGCGATAGGCATAGTATTGGTCAAGTTCAATTGAAATTGATCATAAAAGTATTACATAAACCAAGAAAAACGCCACAATTACTCCCTAAGTAACATTATAACTGCCAATTATCATGGTATTGGTTTAAGATTTTACAAACTTTCAACATTAGACACGATTCCATTATAAGTATTACCGAGCACACAAACTGAACACATCCGGAACACCTAGTATCCGCAAAGACACCTTGTCGATTGGTGCAATCCATGCCTTCATGCAAAACATGACTCAATGGTCAAGACTCCATTTAATTAAAAATGATTAGTAAGACAGTCATTGCATGCTGGTGGAGGAATGGATGGTTTTTCCAAGAAAACATCTCTTAATAAACCGCTCTATATTGAACAACAATTTATAATGACAGTATTGACAGTTATGTTGTTCGATCTGGTCTTCACCAGAGATAATCTATTTCCCAATAAAAATAATACGAAAAAAACAAATATAAACAAACTTTCTGTACTTTATAGATTTCATGGGCGATATCAATTCCTTTTTCGCTCTCTGGTGAAAATGGTCAAGATAGAAGTCATCTGAAAATTCCGTCTGAAATAAAGGTAGAAATACTTTTTAATTAATAAAAATTAAGCCTTGCTAAGTTGTGAATTGTATTTTCGGTCAGAAACTTATTTATAATAAAAACTCTCCTAACATTTAAATTAACAATGTACAGGTGTAAAATAAACTGGATTTATTTAATTTTATTTACCTGGCTCGCCAGTGATAAGGTAATGGTCTTTCCAATATCGGGAATGAGAGTAACGTGTAAATAATCTTGGCCATTGGCAGTCGTGTCTGAGACTTCTAGAAGAGTTGCATCTCTTTCCATCGAAAACCAATGCCAGAGTATTTAATGCCTTCACTCGAGCACACCTTTCTTCTATTGCTTCTCTTCTGCCTTTGTCCTTTCTCTGGTGATTGTAACGAGGGTTTTCTTTCTCTTCTTAACTTATTCTGATTTTACAGTTTTCGGTGGCTTTTGTTATAGGCTAATAAAAAAAATACAAAGGATATAAAGAATATATATCAAAAAAGAACACCAGAGCCGCGATATTGAAAGCGAATTTGAAAGAAACTAAGAACACAATAAGTAAGCCAAGCAGCAGAAGGGAGTTTGGAGAGCTCACAGTCGTAAGAACGGTCCCATTTATACAATCAGATCAAAAAGAAAAACAAGAAATGCAGTATAAATGAATATGTCAATCCCCGCCGTAAATAACGCCTCGGGTCACATAAAGATACAGAGGAGTAAAATATTATAAGACAAGATCATCCACGTGAAATAAATCATAAGTAGCGGAAAATCTATATAATCGGTTAGATGGGAAAGTATATGTCACCAGTTGAAAGTATATCGCCGAAAGCCGTACTGGCGGTCGAAACGAAGGGAATGTTCACTATCAACATAGATGAACCCTCATTTTACGAAGATGTGTAAATTTAATCGCTATTATCAAGAGCTTATCGTATAGCATCACCCATAAGTACGAGAGCTTATTAGGGAAACGAAATATTGTTAAGAAAAAGGATGCACATAGAGCGGCTTTCATTTTTTAAATCGGAGAAATAAATTTGTATTATGTGCGTGCTTAACATCAACACAATGAACAGGAAAGATCGCTACGTATAATCGAGACATCACAAGAGAATAAAAACTATGTTGTGAGAAAAACCCGGAAGGGGGCGGCGCGAGCACTGGAACGCACCGACTCCCGGTTTCGAAAATTTGGAGGAAACTCTATGATCCCCACCTGAATCTCGAGGGCCAAGCCTTTCCTTAACGTTCATAAAGGAAAGCTGTCAGAGGCGCCGATAGCAGCCAGCGATCAAAATGTAAATCAACAGTACTAATGGCATCCTTTCGAGCTTACTGAGAGGAGAAGGAGGAGGAAGGAGGGATGCTTACCGAATCTACCCGCTACCAGAGTAAAGTTAAGAGTATAAAAACAAAGCGACCAATAGGAGTCTGAAGTTAGATTGGCCTTTTTTCAGTTTAAGATTTTAGCAACCAGAACGCATCAGATCGAATATATATATATTATACCTATTTATATATATCCAAAAAATAAAAAAATTATTATGCTGGTAATAATGTAAAATAAGATGTATAATAAGAAGTAAAACTAAGGTAAATAGAAAAATATAACAAAAAAATAATAAGAGGTTATTGTATATTATATCACACGAGTAAGTTATTAATAGTTTTTATTAACTTATAAAACTAAGTTATATGAATAATATATAGAAAAGTATATATATATACGAAAGGTAATATAAAAAATAATGTTTATATAGTATGTAGGTATGTACTATTATATATAACTAACTTATTTAGGTCCCCTACCCCCCCCAAAGTATAATAATATAAAAATATAATATATTAAATGTATATATAATAATATAAAATCTCTAAGGCTGTGATAGAATAATGGAAGACTGAGGTGGTAAATCGTTTAAAGAAATAAATGTTATTATTTGATATATCAGCTAACGAGACGATTTTTTGTATCTTTTTAATGTGGTAGTATAGCTGAAATAATAAAACGGTAGCTAATGTACACGCTCCTCTACTCGGATTCCCGTATTACTGATTATTCGCCTACCTATTTTATATATATGATTAAAAAAGGGATGATATGTATTTAAATATTTTTGTTGAGTGGAGTGGAGAGTGCTAAACTATATAGAACCGTAGATCTCGAGCCGAAGGTACAATCGCGACAGTAAAGCAGATTTATAAGTTACGTGCGTCAGACCTGATGACATCTGCTACTACAGCGCGGTGAGCTGCTCTACTATGACATCTGGCTCAGAGTGAGGCTAGTCATAATAAGCATACTTTAGGTCGCTGGAGTCTGGGAGACTAAAAGGATGCTGATCGATGATGCGAAGTATGGATGGTCGACAGAGCATCTGGATATCAAGAGACGATCCAGAGAAAGGAAGAGAGGAATGAGCTGTCAGAGACCGAGATTTAACCGATGAGGAGACGGCTTGTCTGAGCGAGAGGTAAGATTGTTCCCGCCAAAACAAGAGAGAATTCATGTGGATTTAGTATGATAATATTAGTAAGAGTCAGCAATCTTCTTTACTTGGTACGATGCACTAAGATTGCATCGACAGTTCAAGACTTATAAGGACTGATACGAGTACAAGATAATTATGATCCAATAGATGAAATGAGTGGATGATGGGTTCATTATCCCCTCCAGGCCAGTATTAACCACCCACATCACTACAACACCCCCAACCCCCCGAAAGGTAGTTTTATTATTTATACCATAATTCCTCACTTCCTAGCCCTACCTAGTCCGACTAAAAATAAGAATTGTGAATTAAACAAATAAAACGTGATTACGCCTCAATATATAAAAACTCACGAAGTACCCAAAATTTGGGAGAATAAATAAAAAAATCTAGTATATATTTTTGTCTTACTATTGAAATACTACCCGTACCAGCCATTATTTAAAAGAAATGGTTGGTATGTTTTGTATAATTATCCCCACTCCAGGCAAGTATTGACCCTATAATTGTCTTATGTTCTTCTTCCGGCCATTTATTAACAAGGAATAACTTATTTAATTGAAAAAAGAAGAAGATCAAGAAGTAGAGAAAGAAGTTGATACTCAAAATTATATTAATGACTGTTATTTTCTATAGATATTTAAAAAAAAAATAATAAAAACATTTAACCAACCCCCCCATATAGGACAAATAAAATATTTTGTATTGGTCTGAATGTCATTCGACACCCTGGAAAATTTACGAGAATGACTCAAACAGAAGAGGAAAAAGATTTTTGAGTGCATACGTCAGAATGTAAGTAAGGCCTCAGATTATTGGGAAATTAGACAGAGACAAAGAAAAATGTCGAAAATTCTGGTGAGAGTATTATACCATAAGTTTTGAATATTTGAGAGAAATAAAAAAAACGAATTATTGTTGAATTTAGATGGAGCTTATTTGTGGTAAATTCTGCTTCTTTTACATGGCCCTTCAAGTGGTTTGCTCAACATATGGTTGTTAGAGTAGAATGGAAGAGGCTCTCTTAGTAAAATTACATGGATAACGGGCTGCAGAAAAAAAGTATATGAATGCTGAATAAAAGGACAATAAGTTCAGACCTCTGAGGCAAAAAAAAAGAACAACGGGAATAAATAAAAAGACCCCTATACGATCTCCCCCCGATGAGAGAATTAAATTCAGAGAGAATTATTTTGGTATTCCCCGCGCCGGCGATTGCGATATAATACATTCAAAACCTAAGATTCTGACATTAAGGATCTCGAGGGGAACACCAGACGGGCATTAAAAAGAAATAGCAAAAGAACTCTCTGTTATTTTGTTTCAGAAAAAACAGTTAGTGATCTCTTAACCCAATCGCTCTTAGTAGGTTAAGGGAAAGGTGAGGAATATTATAGATAAGCCTGAGGACAATATTATTAATGTTGATTTTAGTGATAATGATAGCTTTTATTGAATATATTTCGGTCTTTACCTATAGAAGGGGGGGGGCTATTTCTACATCTGTCATGGTTCTGAGCACAACCTCGGATATTTAGTTTCTATTCCCATGAAGGATTTCCTTTTTTGCTCTCTCTATATATATATATATAATAAACCCATAAAAATAATAGATAAAAGGCTACAAACACTACTATATCCCAAAGACGACCAAATTATAAACAGATCAGAGAAAGAAATGATAAGGTAATTAATAAACTTATAACGATACCACCACCTAACACTCACTCAGCCTACTCCATATATATTATACCGTATTTATATTAGAACGAAACAGGACAACAAATAATTGAAATACATAGTATACCCCCTAGGTATCACGGTAGTGATATAGAAAAAAAGACCTCAAGGGTACAAATAGGAAAAAATAAAAAAATAATTGAGCTAAAATTCTGCTGCAGACTGTAAACAAAATAATTGTTGTTGGTCGGGTAGAAGTAAATGGGGTATTCGAAGCTTATATATGTATCACCCATGCTTGGTCTAATAACATTATCACAATAAAATAAATTTTAGACTAAAGGAAAATAAAACTAAAAAAATGGGCCAAAGAAGAAGGAGGGGAGAAAATTATGAGAATATAGGGAATAGCTATACCCCGGCCCGGTTATTCGTGTTTACGTATATGAGCTATAGGTTGTCCCAAAAGGATCGGTATAAAAATAATATATGTTTCCAAAGTGTAGTAAATATATAATAGAGGTAAAGTCAATTAAATATTATTTATGCGGTTACTTTTGAAATCTATTTTACCAGCATTATTTAAAATAATAAAGAATAGTATCCTTTCACTATAACCCTACCTTTTCACATAATAATTTAATAAATAAAATATATTTATTTAATTATTAGAGTAAATAATATATAAAATAAACGGAAAAAAATGGTAGTAAATTATAAAATAATAGGGTAATTAATACTAAATAATAATAAAATTATGAAGTGGATAATATAGTATTATTAATAAAGAAAATAAAAGAAATAAGAAGTGCTAGATACCACCCCCAAACCTTTCAAAATACTGGCAAAATATCCACCCGGGTAAATTGAATTATTGAGCTAGTTGTATAGTCCCTTTGCCGCATAATAAAATTGGACACTCACTCATACCTTAACCCTACGTCATATATAATTAAATAGATAAAAATATACGGCTCCCTACTCCTAAAGGATAATATTAACAGATAAATATTTAAGAGACGGTGATATGGTCGTTTATATTCAAACACACGATACCGACCACGCCCTTATTCCAGGGAACCCACCGTGGCCCCCCACGTCCGGTTTAGCCAAGAGGAGACGGGCCTCTTACTATAAATAGAGTAGTGAGAGAGACAAATAAAAGCAGAGCACTAATTAGAGAGAAATAGAGGTAAATGCCAAACAAAATGAGTAGTGTCTCTAGTCTTAATCTAAATATAAACAATGTGAGATATATATAACCTGCCTGGTATACCCAGTAGTTCGCAAGAAGGTGACTAATGCAACCGTGTATGTTAATTTTTACAGTGTAGGTCAATCTTCATTGGTATTTTCTCTCACAGAAAGCAGATGATATTTTTAGATGTGATATTGACTGGTAGGCCTTAAAATACATATCTGATTAGCTCTGCGGCCGTAAAGAGCGAGTGAAGTTATACATGCGTTCTCAAGACGCTGGTTGTCCAATGACCGGCAACTGTTGCCCTCCAAAAAAAAGACGTATTAATTTCATATTAATCAAGCGATAAAATTAATATGAAGAGGAGAATAATTTTGTGTCTGAAGGGGAAAGACGCGTTGACGATCCAGGAAAAACAACCATCGAGACAAAATATACGCAAAAAAAGATTGAGCGCAAATTTTAGCATAAATATTAAATAAATAAAGTTAAACTATATTATATATTATATTAAATAAATCAAACTCCTATATTATTTAATTTACCCCATATAATGGTGGAAAACTATATATATATTACATATACAACCTATACCCTAAAGTCGCTACAAAATAAAATGGGCCGCCTATCGGTATAACCCTTGTATTATATTATTTTGCCCCTACTACTCACCCCTACCCCGGGCCAGCCATAGCCACAATAACGAAGGCGGGCAGTTATAACGGGTATAGTTTATATATATATATATTATATATATATATTCAAATCATGGGGGGGTATTATGTAGAGCCCCTCAGCAAAACACGCAGATAATTATAGTTCTCACTCACTGGGGTACGATAAGAAAAAGATGAGAGAGAGATGGGCAGAAGAGAGGTAATAGAACCGAAGAAGAGAAGAGAAGAGACAGAGAGAGAGAGGAGCAGGAATCTAGTCTATTTTCTTGTCAAGCTATTATAAGAGAAACAAACCTCTATGAGAGAATTGATGATATCATCATTCAGGTTAAGGCAAGATTCTCAAATTTTTCGCCGGTGCGCCCTGCAAAGAAACCGGGGGGTACACCTTAAAATTCGCTTGCAGATTAAGAAATAATCCCAGGGGACACAAAAATTCTCGTAACTTCCAACCCAACAAGTTTACCTGCAAGAAGGCGCGGCTCTGAGAGTTCTTAATGGAATAATAAATGGTAATTTTATTGACAGATTTCATCCTTTTCACGCGTAGTTGAATGTACACGCTCCGATCTTTATATAGAACCAAAAAACAACATCTAGAGTAAAACGGGCTACATAAATATCAACGCGCCAAACAAAGGACAGTTAAAATATTTATAAAAAACATACTCTCAGAGAAGTGATCAAAGATGGGTCTCTTCCTGAATCTATTACTTATGACGTGTCTGTGTAGTCACGAAATCAAAGAGCACACAAATTCCTAGGAATCATCGGCATATTATTCTGTCTGATATTAGTTATTTTCTTTGCCTAATTTATAGTCATCACTCCGGGCCCCCCAGAAAAAAGAATTCGCTGAGGCGTTCCCGAAGCACAGGATGTGATGGAGTAAGAAAGAGACACAACGCACGAGTCAAAGATTTGGCATTAACATTCCTAAACCATCACGAAATAAGCAACTTTTAAATATCAAGTCTATCCAAAAGATGCGAATGTTTAGAGAGGCCATTATAGGTTGAAAGGTAAGAAGGGAATTATTATTAATTAAGTTATCGACAAGTGAGAAGAGGAAAGAATATGATCTTCATTTTTCACGTACGCCTACTCACGTTGCGCATGAGAGTAACTGATACCTAATAGAACATCGTACATATATATTAAACCAATACACCAGTTCTTCCACTCTACTCAATATAATCATAATACTATGTCTGAAAAACTAGAAAATAAAATTAGGGAGCTTCCTAGTGTGTGATAAAAAGGATAAAGACTACCGGTGGGTGTATAAAGTAATTAAAAAAAATCCAGGTATTTATCTACTATATATATACGTTATAATAATAGTGCGGAATTCGTTGTAGTTATATTTAGACGTGTTAAAGAGAATACCCGCGTGTGTTTAAAACCCCCCCCGAAAAAATATAGATTATAGTGAGTTGATAATGAAGCAATAAAAAAACAAAATAATAAACGCTATGTTTCTTAAACTTTATTTGAAACCACGGAAATCATTATAGGTAGTCGTAGTACCAACTATTTTATATTTATGTTATATATATATGCGGGTGTATCATAACCTATAGCCGGCGTACCCTTTATTTAGTTAGTGTTCTATCGCCTCACCTAATATCCGTTTTAATTTAACATCCCTCGCGGATACCATAAGTAGCTATATTTGAGTTTTATATTTATAGTTAGAGAAAAATAATAAACTCCATTCTCCCACTCTACCCTACCCTACAATACCTACCTCTGCGTCGACATAATAGCTAATTGATTCGGCTCACCAAAAGAAAGAAATTCGGGGGCCAAGACGCCAGTAATAGTTATATAATATATACAAATAGAGATATATTCTATCGTATAGTATATAATTATAGTCCCACTAGTTAGTGTGTAATATATAGTACTTCGTAATATTTGTAGTATGTATTTTAGTAGTAGTATTGGTGGGTAGGTAGGCAGATAGACAGTATTGAGGCTACATATTCTATATTAGTTATAGGGAAGCCCGGATATAAATTTTATCTACTACTACCTCACCACCCCCCTATATGGTAAAAGGATAAAATTAGTACGATATATATATAGATAAAAAAAAAGGGTAAGCCGCCCCACTACCGCTACCCGAAGGTAATAAAACTTATCATCATAAGTATAGATTATATAACTATACTACTATTATACCGGTGGGGCACCCTATACCCCGAGTATCCGGTAATAAGGTAACTCTAATTATAGTATATCACGTTGATAAGCTACAGTTACCCTACCCGCCAGATACAATATATACATAACCCTTGTTAGAGTAACAATTAAATGTCCCCCCCCACCTTACCTATCACAAGCATTTTAATTATTCCGCGCCCTGAATGAACGTGTCTTCAAAAGAAAGTATATGCATTAAACAATATCTAAAAATCGTGGCATATGAAGTGTTAAGCAGGGCTAGTACTTGCCATTATACAGAAATTGAGCTAGAAAAACAAATCAATCAAAGTTGTAAGTGTTTGATTTGTGTTTTGTTCAGACTGTTTGATATATATTGTTGAATTTATTATTGTTCCCTAATTAATAACCTGTACCATAAATTAAGCTCAAGAAGGTACATAAAAAAAGGAAGCAAAATTTGAAAAAGACTACGAACTAAGTGAGATATGAGGAAACCGCTAGAAATAAATTAAAATAATAAAAATATATATCCCCTAGTCACCGGACCCAGCTACAGTCCCCGAATATATTCTTATACACTCTAGTAAACCCGAGTGCGTATACCACCCACTTTGATGAGGTCTCATGCTACTAAAAATTCTACATATTCTCAACCTTTTTCTCTCCATCTCTCTGATCCCAGAATCAACATCTGTCTAAAGAAAGACTGAACCAATAGGGGAAAAAAAGTTATATGGCCTCTTCTCAAAGAGGTCCTGTATGTGCTCAAAAGGGGGGTGTCATTTGTAATATCAATGGTAAAAGGAGAATATCTCAAAAGCTCTATAAGCAGAAAAAGATTTGAGTGAGCTTAGGAGAACAAAAGAATTTATATTGAGAATTTCCATATATAAATTTAACCTTTACAAGTAGAGCTGTATGAGTGGCAGCACCCCTAATATGTAATGCACCTGATTGAGTATGATGTGAAAATAGAAGTTTAAATATTTAACTCATCATTTATTAATGAAGATAATAACCTAGCTAGACTCACCCCCTCTTCCCCCCCAAATTATAAACTAATAATTCCCCGTATCCACCACACACAACACCCCAAATACCTAACAGCACATACTCGAAAGTTTTCTTTCATCAACTTTAAAATGAGGAATCGTAAATTATATTGGGACGCCACACTATTTAAATGTGAGAATGACATAGAATATACGGTGAATAGAGGGTGAGAGGAAAAAAATCCTAATATTAATTTCCCCTACATCGGGTTTGGGCGAGACCCTAAATCATATCCGAAATAATGGTTTCACTATTCAGCTGGTACCCGTTTCTATTCATAAATATTAGTTTAGTACCCCAGAAAAAATAAGGGCGGTACCCGTCCTACCACATATATAAGCTATTTTAGACGCTAGGAGGTATAGGGGGTGAAATAGTTAACCGCGGGCGGTAGTGGCCTACTAAAGAAGATAAAAAATAAAGTAAAAAAGTAATAAACCATAATATGCAAAACTGTATATATATACACTATATAAAAAATCAAGAACGCCTCAGAAAGTTTTCTTTCCCATCGAACTTGTAAAATGAGGAAGCGTAAATAAGTTTATTATTATTCCCCCCCCCCGTTAAAAAATATAGAAAATAATAAGAATACAAATAATAATAATAAAAGGTAGATTATTAATATAAAAAAATACAACTTGTTCATATTGAAAAAAAAGGAAAATATTCGATATATATATATAGATATAAACTTTTATTTTTAGACTTTATCATGACCTAGTCTATTTAACATATAAAATAATATATTATTATATTTTAATTAATCCTTGTTGAAAGAGTAATAATAAAAATATACTACAAGTGAATAGGCTTAGCTAACGTATGATGAGGGAAATAGATAAATCTAACACTCTAAAGGGAATAAGAATATATTAGTAAGTTATATTAGTATATATACCCCTCACACACACCTACTCATTGAGCGTAGGTGGCGCTTATATCATATATATATAAGTCGATATACGGACATAACAGTCACACCAATAACTACTACAGTCGATATTAAAAATTACACTAAAAAATGCACTTAGTAAGAAAATAAAAAAAACAGTAAGTAAATAAAACGGAAAATGTGGTTTACTTGTCACCCCCTGTTCAGCAATATATCGCCCAATAATGCAACCAATTGTACCAGGGTTATCGGCAAAGTGCTGTAGTATAATTTTTTTCATCTCGGTCATGCCAGCTTCCAGACTACCGTAATCGTCGGAATACTGAGTAAGGTAGTCATCTACCATATACTTTTTTCTAAGTTTAAATAATTATAGACTAATATTATTAGTATAATATCTTCATATAAATTTCAAATTTACATATAAATATAAAGGACAAGTACAAAGAATCTTTTCTCATCAATAAAATATTCAAAGTATGAAAATAGTTTTCCTCAAATACATAGGCAACAAATACCTGCTTAATGTCCAGTCATTTACGACTTTCGGGAGCATATCATCATACGCCCCCTCCTATCCCCCCCCCCCCTCCCCCGCGAGTCTTATTCGGAGAGTAAAAAGTACATCTTTACTAAACCGGGCGGACGAATGAACCGCTTCTTATTATTTACGTCCACCGTGATATATAAGTCGAAAGCGAGGGCGTAAGATACGCGATACTAACTGCGAACATTATAAACAATGTGATACTAAATAAGCTGCGGAATTTTATTGGTAACACCATATGATAACCTTTTCTTTCTCCTCTAACTCCGGTGAATCATATGTCTACGACAATACGTACGTGAGACGTTTGGTGCATGTGGTTAGTTTGGAAAATTTTTGTGATTAAAAACAGTAAGGCTGTCTCGATTGATGATCATGATACAATTAGTCACCTAATATAAAACCGGTTTAATAGCGAAAATAGTTGAGTATGCTCACCGTCGGTATCTGTAGAAGAGAGTTAGGTATAAAACTATGAGAATACCATAGACAAATTAAGGTGTACATATTAAGATATTTGCGAGTCAGGTGGGCGGAGATAAGTGTAAGAAATTGGATCGTTGTTGGAGTCCGGGCACATCAGAGTTGTAACAGGTAGATCGCTAACAGGGTAGCTATGATTGAACGAGAGTCGAGTAAAATAAGGTTATTTCAAAGACATACACCACGAGAGACTTTGTGGTGCTTCGACCAATAAAGCTCCGACGTGCTTAATTCAATATTCTTGAAATCTTATTCGACAATCCGACAAAACCGAACTCCCGAGACTATGTCCCGGTAAAAAATTTCCAGCATATCACACAGGAAACCAAATTTAAGATTGTTGGCAGAGACACTGACAACGACTTCCAGCCTAAGAAACTGGTGAATAGACGCAAGGGAAATATGCGATTCCTCGACTACCGAACTATAACCACAGAAAGACTATTCGGGACTGGGCATAAGGGAAAAGAGGGGTTTCCGGCTTCATCCACACCAGCTTCATGCCGATGAAAACAACCTCCTTCGCAACTCCGACTGAAAACCCGATCTTTATCGGGCGACACAGTCTAATTCATCAGGTTTTACAAAAAAAAATATACAATTCATTCTCACGATGAAATGCCTATTATGAGCTAATTGTATACTCTATCGCTTTTTTTTGCTCAAACACTTTTCCACGGTAAAAAAAAATCATTTTTTTTGTTGTTGTTTTCATATATATATAAATATTATTCATTTTTCGTCATGACTTTTAGAAGAATACCAAAAACTATAACCCCAGAACCTCTATTGCACAATTTGCACACTCCTGAATGTTTGTCGGTTAATATGAATTATGGGTAAATCTAGTTCTGCGTTAAAGTACCTGTATAACTGCGAATAGAAAAGATTTAAAAGATATTAAAAATTGGATTTATTAATTTAAAACAAAAATAAATCACTGTTTCCAATTTCAGTAAACTGAAATGGTTACCTAGCATCCTTCTGACGTGTAATTGTAAACCCATATAATTATTGAAAATTTGTAAAATAAAAATAAATTTTATACTATTATTTATTATAAAAAAACAGCTCATTTAAGAATTTTGAAAATTAAAAGTTAATATACAAATATACTTTCTAGTCTCAAGTGTAAAATCTTAATAAAGTTATGAATTTATCACTTTAGAGAAAATGAAAATTCTAGGTGTCAAATTATATTTAATATAGCAAGATATTTAAATATAATTATTTAATAATAAAGCTTATTTTTTAGTTTCTGACTAAATATGAATAAATGAAACATAAAATTAAATTAAAGAATATAAAGTATAATATATTAATAAAAAATATAAGAATATTATGTAAAATAAAGTTTTAAGAAACCTAAAAAAAGAAAATACCCAAAACAAAAGAAAAAACAAAAATTAAATAAAAATAATAATAGAAAATAAATCACCCAAAATAAATTATATTATGACGGCTAAGGTTTAATATCTCCTATCGGTGCGTACTGAAATTAAAATTATGTAGAGATGTAATAATTGAGTAAGTTATATGTTATAATGTACATATATATATCTTGGATTAGATTATATTTCCCCATTACCCCCGGATACTTATATCCACGGCCCCCAGCTACATAATCCTACGGATGCGGTAGTGTATATTTGGACCCTGTTGTAAGGAAACACCACAAAAGGCGTAAGCCCCCCTATGAAAGTAATAATCCTACCTTCTTGGATAAAAAAATTAGTATATATATTCCTACCCCCCACTAACCACCCCCACCCCTAAAATGGAAATTAAAATATAAGTGTTCAATATTTAAAGTTAAATATAAAACATAAGAGTTATTTTCCCATAACTATTAATCTAATATAAATATTAAAAAATATTCACAAATAATAAAAATAAATATGTATTGGTGGGTTTATTTGGTAGTTATATAAAAACAGCTTAAGAGAAAGTACTGAAAAAAAAAGTAAATAAAATAGTACCTATACTGTCTCACCCCAATAGAAATCAATCCTCCGCCCTGGGGAAATTTGGGCCCCCCGCTATAGAAAATTCATTATATATAATTTATTATCACCCTCAAATAAAATCGAAGTTTTAACAAAAACAAAAAATTTATGTATTCCCTAACCCCTATCCCGCTAACTCCCGCCTACCCGTTGATTCGTACTACCCCTAGGCCTCACCGTCTCACCCCCCCCCAAGGAAATGTACTATAACAACCCTCCCTAACTTATTTATTTATATATATTCGTCCAATAAGAAAACACATAGTTAGATAATATAATAACTCCACCAACCCTCACACCTACTATATACCTATTTTCTAACGTCACTACATTCGCGCACCCACACAACTCAAAAACACTCTAACTTCACCATCCATAATCTACACCCACCCACGCCCACTCTAGCCCCTACTACTATAAACTACCCATAAAGCCCCACGCGGGGCCACACCAGCCTCAGGGCACCCATACCACCCGACTCCACCACACACAACATCACTAAGCTACTAGTAGCCCTAACCAGTACCCCTACCAAACCCCACAAACACACCATCACAACGCCTACTCACCCCTAGCACTACGCGCGCACCCGACCCCACACCCACACAGCCCGCCCTCAGCTTCATTCACCGCTTCACCCGCCGCTACTTGTACTGCCTCTCTTTCCTCCTCACCCTATCAAACTCTTACGGCCGAGCCCTCACCCCCACCACCTTGCTCCCCCCCCCCTACTCCCTCCCCTCTCACGCCGCCCCACCCGTAGCCCCCCCCGGTCCGCCACGCCCCGACACCTACCTCAAGACTACACAAGATTACCCTTCCAAGTCCAGACCTCGAAATAACCCCACCACACACCACGGCTAATCAACCATAGCTATCACAAGACACAGATGAATCACAGATCGCACTCACGATCAACTCTTAAATGCTCATATCTCCACAATGGTCTACTCCTCCGCCACGCCAAACTCGTTGCATATACCCTCGACGTGAGCGGACGCGATCTCATCAAACACAAGCAACTTCAAGAATCATAGTGCTAGAAGAGAATGTGGCAAGTAACGCGAACTGAACTGTGTAGAGGAGAAAACACTCACACTGACGACACATCGCGACCAGAGCGATCGCCCGAACAGCTCACTAGCAAGGGAGCTCTCTACCACAAACTACTCTCCCAAACCCGCAACACACGGCACCGTCGCCTCCCCCACTCTCCCGCCCCCCCTGAACACGGAATGACAGCTTCGCTCTTTGCTATGCGTGACACCTCATCACGACCAAACGAGAAGCCATTACGAACGACGGAGATTGCGCCTACAACACCCGACACAGAGAGAGTTTGTGTCAGGACCCCGGGCCCCCCCGTGTGTCGTACTTAGAGGTATAGAGGGGTTTGAAAGATATTGCTGCTACTAGTTATAAATGGTAAGCTTATATTGTGGTGTGTGAGTGAGACAGTCTCGTCCAGTCGTGATAAGCCTATAAATAATTGAAAACGGAAGTGAAAATCCGATGAGCGAACCACACCAACGGGGTTTGGGATACAAGTGTTCTAAGTTTTAATAATTTTATAATGGTTATATAATCAAGTTATCTGTAGGATGAATACGAGATCAGAGTAATGATGCACAAGAAGCATGATAAGTAAGGAGCAAAAATCCCGCCCCCCCCGGAAAACCAAAACGGTTTGTGCCCGAAAAAAGTTTTTTAATGTCAGAAAGGTTATGTCTGGTGCAATCCTAAAAACTCGCTCGGATCTTGGATTTTTCGAAGAAGCTGACTATTGATTCTGGTTGCGCTTATTGGTGCTTCCACGGGTGTTTAGGATCCTTGTTACCGGGCGGGAGATAACAAAATGTAAAAATTTAAAATGTATAAAACAGGCGGCAATCCTGGGACAAGTGAATTTGGAAATAGATGTTCCTAGTAATCTCCAAAGAAAAAAAAAAGAGGATAATTAATTATTTTCTAAAGTTAATGTGTTCAGATGGACATCTTAAGTGCATGTTTAGGTGTGAAGAAAATTGATAAAATCCGAGGAGAGTGGGAACGTATTAGAGAGTTATGTGTGGTGTGAAGAAAGGGATAATAAATGAGAGAATATGAAAGTGCGCTGAGATGGTTTGGTCAGTGTGGAAAGGATGAAATGATAGTACGGTTGGTTAAGGCGGATGTCTTAGTGGGGTTAACTGTGTTGGAATCCGACGCGGCTGGGAGAACCTAAGAAAGTGGATTGAGTCGTCGATAAAGGAATGTCTGCAGGAGAGGGAATGTGAGTTTGGCAAGGCGAGAAGAAAGGTGGCATGATAGGAGAGAATGACGGGGTTTTGTGAGGGGGTAGGTTGTGGCCACCTGGGCCAAGGGGATGAACCCTACAGACGATTTGTCATGAGGAGGGTCCTTCGCGTTCTCGTGAAGGTCTAGTGTGGATTTTCTGACGTCTGACGAGTATAATATATATATATATACGTAATTTATATATATGTATATAGTATACTGGTATATTATATAAGAGTATATTATATATATAATATATAAATAGTAGTATAGTAATATAATATATTATATAGTATGGTCGTATATATATATATGTTTATATTAATATAATACTATTATATTCATATATATAATAAGAATCTTAATGTCTATTATAGTATTATATAGATATGTATATACTATAAATATATATATTAGATATATTAATATTATATATTATTATTAATATAGGTACTTATATAATATTATACAGTTACACTAAATAAGATATAGTTATATATATATACTATATATAGTATATATGATGATTAGTGGGCTGTTAAGTATAGTATATATATATATAGCAATAATATTAATTTATTTAATAATATAGTATTTAAAAGTATAATATAATATAATAAATATAGGTATATAATAATGTAATGGTACCGTAATATATAATATGTATATATAGATACTACTAGTATCGTAATTATATATGAGTATAGATAATTTATGAGATTAGGATGAATGGTATAGTGATGGTAGGTATATATATGTAAGTCAGGTAGTGAATAGGACATGAATATATATAATAAGTACTAATCATATATATAATATATAGTAATGATAGGTAAGTAGGGGCGCAGTTATTCTATCTTATTACTATGTATCTTATATTAATTATATATATATATAATATACTATAACTTTATATATATATTATAAACTTCTGGCCTACCCAAGTGTATTCTTCCAGGTATGCTTCAATATATATATATATATATAATATATATATAATATATATATATATATATATATATATATATATATATATATATATATATATGTGGTTAAGCGAGGCCAGCGTAGATATAAGATATCGTGTACTGACGTTCTCGTCGTAGCTTGATACGCTGTTATGGTGGGACTCGTCGGTGATGGATATAATAGTACTGTGTAGGTACGCGCGGTGGATCAAAGAGAGCGGGTGATAGTACTTATAGTAGTATATACTAATAGCGTATAGGAATTACCAATTCATATATGTTTGAAGCATTTTGGATATGTGAAGTTTCCCCTCGTATTTAGTCCCCCTGCTGTTTTATTTCTTATTAAATTTAATTGCCTCAAAAATTCTTTTCGATCATTGTCATTCTTTGGGTAATATAATAATACATCTTTGACAAATTCGGGTTTGCCTTTTGGTTTTATTCCACAGAGAACGTGATGCTTGTTGATTGTACAATAATCAAAATTATCATTTTTAGAGTTAACAAAAGACAAAGTGAAAATCAAATATAATAAATTCATTCTTTGAACGAATTTTTGTTACTATAATTTTATGAACCTGAAATTACATTTTAAAATTAATTGGTACTTTTAGATTAATGAAATGAATAATAATAATAATAATAATAATAATAATAATAATAATAATAATAATAGATAATAATAATAATTCTCTAGTGACGGGATTAATAATTAATAATAATAATATATAATAATAATGATTAATGTTAGATAAATAATAAGAATATAATAATATAATAATAATAATAATAATAATAATAATAATAATAATAATAATAATAATAATAATAATAATAATAATAATAATAATAATAATAATAATAATAATAATAATAATAATAATAATAATAAAAATAATAATAATAAAAATAATAATAATAATAATAATTCTCCAAAATGAAAAGTTTTACAGACAGTTTACATTTTAAAATTTTATCGTAAAATGCAATATGATAAAAATGTAAAAATAAAAATGGTAAACCACAAAAGTTCGATAAAATAAAAAATATTGTTCACCAATAACAATCGATACCTTAAAAACTATCAAAATACATTTGGTGTTTGCTTCTCCCTACTACTTATTCCAGTTCATATTGTTGTCACTATCTGCCTCTCATTTGGTCCAGCCTGACTCAAGTTTCCTCGATCTTCGAATGCTTTGTTTCTTCTCAGTACTTCTAAGTTAGGGAGGTCATGCTTCCCAACACCGCCTTACCTTGTCCACTAATCTCATTCTCAATCTTTCCTTCGGTTTTATACTTTTCTACACTCTCAATAACCTCCTCGCCACTCTTAGAGCATTCATTCTTTCTTTCATGAGACCCACCCATCTTACATGAGTCTCTTTTTCGTATTATATTAAAACGTACTCCCACCATATTTCTAATTCGCTCTTTTTTATCTTATCTCTTCAACACTTTCAAAGGTGTCTCATTTCAGCGTTCTATTTTTACCTTATTGATCTAGTAGTGTCCGTTAAGTGCTCTGCTCCATGCATTAATATCGGAGTTAGAAAAGCCTCCAAATTAACCTTCTTTGCATGTAAAGGAACGCTGCTCGTATACTTCAGCAGTGGAGATAAAGCTCCCACACACTCTGTCTTATTTGCTTATTCTTCCATAAAACTATTAAGATTCAACCTCTATCTCTTTATCATCATTATCACAGTAGTAGACTTTATGATTGGAACATATGACGTCACAGGCAAGCCAGCTGGTTTAGCTGGCTCTACAATTTCTAACACTGCATTTATATTGAGCTAGGTTACCCGAGTCTAGGTTTGATTCCAACATAATCGATGCTCAAGAATCAATTCTGATGGTTAATATGTAAGTGCGGATACTTCTAGTAATATCGCTAAGTTGTATCCGGTCCGCCTCCCTTTTCTAGGGCTTCTAATGTGATATATCATATGTTAGGGAATATACCCAATATAGATATCGGTTCCTATAAAATCAATGATGGTGGATCAATTCGCGTGGTTTGTAATGGAATCGAATCACTTCTAGTATGAGTTAGTACCCCTGCCCCCTTTTCTAGTTCACATTTAGAACTTTTTTATTCTTCAAGCTACAAGGTCAAACAAAGTATGTATTAGTATGTTTTGAGGTATGCCGGGTCGAATGATGTTACGTTTGATCAGCTAGGATAAGTAGTGGGTTTTTAGAACGCATAACACGGCGTTTTGTGTTGGCCGATTACCTTGTCTCAAAAAATATATGACAGAGTGAAACG
The DNA here is from genome assembly GCA_015478945.1 of Trachelipus rathkii. NCBI lineage: Eukaryota > Metazoa > Arthropoda > Malacostraca > Isopoda > Trachelipodidae > Trachelipus > Trachelipus rathkii. Next base: position 27,459 of record JABUQX010044734.1, read on the forward strand.
GGGTAACTTCCCAAAAAAGGGTTTCCGCGTTGGCTATTTTCC
>JABUQX010044734.1:32500-40000 GCA_015478945.1 Trachelipus rathkii
TTTTTAAAGCTTTTAGAAACGGGATATACTTAACGTGTAATATTATCTTCCGATTAAAGAATATGATGAGTTGGTCGGCGTAAGCCGTGGATTTTAAATGTAATAGTAGGGCGTCTTAATTGTATATTTAGGGCTGTGGAATGTGTATATCTTATATTAAGATACTATTATAATACTTTATATAGCGTATACTCACGATTCTTGTACGTGAAATTTATAGTATATTACTCATAGACTTTTATAAATACTGAATTTATATATTTAGTAACGGAGAGAGAGTTAGGGTAGATACTGGCGTCTGGTATTGAGTATTCGATCTCTAATATAATATAGTGAGCAATATAATGTATTGTGAATAAGAAATCTAATATAATAGTTGGCAGTAAATTAGTGATATATATTAATAGCGATACAAGATGTATAGGTATCATAACGGTAATATAATAAGTGAACTCATAACCTCTAATAAAGATTTATTATATCATATAGATGTTGACGATATAATCATTGAGCATCTAATTGCGCGTATCTTATACTTATATATAATATGAAATTATGAAGTATTTGTTTTTCTGTTTGACATAAATTCATTATTTTTGTAAAGGTGGCAGGCACATCTTCAATTTTTGTTAGCCTTTTTATTATTGTTGATATTCAATGAAATTTGTATTTCTTGAGAAGACAGTACGATTTTAACAAGAATACCGAATTCGCTATTCTTATCACTAATGTCTGGTATAGTATTTTGGTCCTTACTAACGTTAATTGATAATATATATCAAACATTTTAGTTTATTGTTTTAAAGATTGTGATTGGATAAGAAGGCGTAATCTAAATTACTGTGATTTAATCTAAATTGTAAAAATGAGAATATTTTGGATCTTTTTCCGCTTTCATTGTTGTTAATCCAAAGTTATGTATAAGTTGTAGCACTCTTAACGCTGTATGTTCCGATCAATTTTTTATTTGTTAGTGTGCATATCTTTTGTATCCAATGAAGTGTTTTGTTTTTATTTATTAAGCACAGTAAATGTAATATGTGTTTGCCGTTAAGTACGATGATATAATTTCGGATATGAAGAATATTGGTGAGTGAATATTAGTTTGTATAAGATATAAGGTAATTTAAAGTTGTGTTTTTAAAGCAAATGTGTTTAGATTGTAGTTATTATATGCTTTGCTATTTCAAAGTGTCGTCTGCAGTACGAGTTTGCAAAGTGCATTGTATCGTAATTGGTTTTGATGGTTGCTTGTTGCAGTTGTTATCTGAGTATTGTTAGATAACAAGTTTGACATGATTAGTGCCGCCACTTGTGTGTGTTTATTAAAGGTGTCTCGAGATTTTGTCTCTTAATTGAGGTGTTCGCACTATATTTATTGTTTGGTTGTTATATCTAAATATCTATAGGTAAGACTGACGTTTTATCAGTTTAACTATTTATTATTTTAACAATATGGTTCATTGTTAAAGTCACAATTTTTGTTGTTAAAGATTGTTTATTACTAATGAGGCACTCTTTGCATTGGAAGTAATAGATGTTTTATTGTCAGGCTTGGTCTTGCATTGTCTGTGCACCTGAAAATCGACGTCTTTTGTAACTGTCAAATCAATAACTTAATTTTTCAAGTAAAGATTTAATATTTTCTTATCAAATCAGTAGTCCTGTAATTTATTGGTTAAGATATATTCTGGTTAATTTTATATACTTTGCTTTGAACATAAATATTTATATATTTATATATTGTCACTATTTTATGGCGAGGATCTGTATAAATTTAATGATAGAGCATTTTGTATTGATTAACAGTTGTTTGCATATACACATTCGTGCACATACAAATGTACATACTGCATGTATTAAATATTGTATGATTCGTTTGAATTTGTTTGCAAGTGCCTTTTTTACAGCATAAAGTATATATTGAATTATTTAGTACTGAGGTTATATATTCTAGTGACATGTATGTAGATACCTCACGGACATTAAGCTGCATGGTCATTGGATTAGTAAAACTTAGTTTGTAAGAGCAGTATCTATTTATTTTTTTTTATTAAAGTATTTTTTAAATTATGTCAAGTAGTTTCCTGGTGATTCCAAAAGTAATTTCTTTCATTTATTAAATTTTCAAGTAGTATTATTTTAGTCTTAAAAGCATATGGTTTTATGATAACATTGATCATAAAAACGGTATTTCATTGATAAGGATATATTGACTGAACTGTTTTCACAATAAGGCAACGAACTCGGGTGAAACGGAGTTTCCACTTGAAGGGTCTTCAGGGAGATACGTTGGTGAATTTTTAAGTATAAAATTGCACTGTAGTATTGCACAGGCCGAATACATATTAACAGGGGCCTGGAATCCTGTTACAAATAGGTTGAGAATCTTAATAATGTGTTAGTGGTTGGATTGTCATGGGGCTGGCAAAAGGCTTGTTATACGCTGAAGAGTAAGTTAATGACTATAATTTAATATTCTTGCAACTTTTGCATTACAGATAATAATAAGTACAAAAACAAATTTTAGCATAGAACTTGAACCATTGTGAATGATAATAAATAATACTAATAATCTAATAATATAATAATCATAATAGATAATAATACTAATAATATTATAATAATACTAATATTTAAGGATAATTTCCTAGACACATAACATATCAATCAATAGTCAAGCCAGAATAATAATTATAATAATAATACTAATAAAATAATAATAATAATATAATTATTAATAAGAATAATATATTAATAATTAATAATATAATACATAATAAAAAAGAAAAATAAATATAATATAATAATAAATATACATATAAATAACAGGATATAAATAATAATACATAAATAATAAATATAATAATAAATATAAATATAATAATATATAATAATAAATATATAATAATAATCATAAATAATCATAATAAATAATAATAATAATAATAAATAATAAATACAATATACTAAGTAATAATAATAAATATAATATAAATTAAATATTAATAATAAATAATACATATAATAATACTAATTAAAAAATCAATAAATAATAATACATAATAATAAATAACTAATAATAATAAATAACATAATAAATAATAATATATAATAACTAATAATATAATAAATAATAATAATAATAATAATATAATAACTAATAATATAATAATAATAATAATAGTAATAATCTAATAATAATAATTACTATATAATAATAATAAATAATAATAATATATAATATTAAATATAAATAATAATAATATATATAATAAAATTAATAATATAATAATAATAATAATAATAATAATAATAATATATTAATAATAATATTATATATAATAATAATAATGACTAATAATAGATTAATATAATAATAATAATGAATACTACTAATAATACATTAATATAATAATAATAAATAAATAATAGTACATCACGTAGAAATCTCCTTCACTTTATCAACCACCAGCTTCAAATAATTCCAGTATCACCACCCTGCTTCTGAATTACAATCTCTATTAAATCCTTAACAGTTACATTAACAGAGTCCTCATCTTCAGAATGATTCAATGACGTATCAACAACTTTAACCTGGCAGTTTATAACTGATCCAAAGATGAAGGATAACCAATTACGAGAAAGAAGTGTAATAGATATTAAATTCAGCACATTAATTCCAATAGGTAAAACGTGTCTTATCTAAGATTGCCATGCAAATTAATTATATCAAAGAATAACATCTGCATGCATTCATTAAGTAAGTCGGCCCCGAGGATTCAAATCTACAACCTGATGTAAAACCTGAAGTGAGAAAATAAGATTATAAATATCCTAGAGGAGAGCTTACCAAATAGAGGTCTCAAAGCAGGACTGGCTTTATATAATATTTTAAACAGTCAATTATCTGAATGACTTTGGACAAATCATTATGATGATGAGAAGTACAACGATATCAATATTGTGGATTTGATAGAGATATCTTTTTACGTGATTGGAAGAAGGGTCTGTAAATGGATGGCTTAGCATCAAATAGAACTTAAATACTATTAACTCCCGCACTTGTATATTAATACCAGAACAGTACAGACCTTGAATAACATTCCTGGCACCTAGAACCGATTCAAGTACTCTGGCACTTCTTACAACTTCGATAGATTTAAGCGCGTTAGCAGAGGTGAGAATAGAAAAACCCATAAAGCATTAGAACTAAGTGGATTTATTCCATTATTATGTACTATCTATATATTATATATATATATATAATATATAATCTATATATTATATATATTATATACTATTATTATATATATATATTATATTAATATTATATATAACTATCTATATATATATATATATATATGGTATATCATATACTTATACTATATATATATATATATATTCCTTTTTTCTCGATATTTGTGTTTTATTATATGTTTTTTCATTTTTTTCTTTATTTATTATCTATGATCGTTTTTAGCCTATATTGTTATTTCTCTAGTTTTTTAACTTTGATCTCTTGTAGTATCAATTTTAATCTCGTATATTTTATTTTTATTATTATTGCGAATGATGAGTATTATACTCGTGATTATTCTTTTTTCTATGTATTTTATTCTTTACTGTGTATTTGGGTTTATTTTTTAATCTTTTTGATATATATATATATATATATATATTATATATATCTATATATATATATTGTATATAAATATATTTATTATATATATATATATATATATAAATTTATATATATATAATATATATTGCTGTTTATTTACTTAATGTTATGTGATTAAATCAAAGTATAGCATTTAAGTCATTTTTTTGGGGGGGGGAAAAATTTTTAATATCACTAATAGTAGCCGCAACAGCATATATAATAATATAATATATATATATATATATATATATATATATATATATGTATATATATATATATATATATATATATCTCTTATATATAATAATATATTTTTTATAATATATATATATATATATAATTTTATAATATATATTATATATTATATTATTATATATAATATTATATTATATATATATATTATTTATATATATATTATATATATATATATATAATATATATCTATTATATATCTATATTGATATATAATATATATATTATTTATATATATATAATTCTAATATTTATAATAATTATATTATATATTAACTATATATATATAGTATATAATATATATATATATTATATATATTATATATATACATACTTATATATTTACTAAATATATTATAATTATATATATAAATATATATATATATTTACTATATTTATATATATAATATATATATTATATTTATATATATATTATATATATATATATATATATATATATATATATATATTATATTAATTATATATTACTATAATATATATATATATAATTTTTATATATTCTATTATTTTATATTACATATAGATATATTATATTAATATATATTATATATATAATTATTATTATATATATATATATATATATATTATATATATATATATATTATTATATAATATATATTTATAATATATATATAATATATATTATATATAATATATATATCTATTTTACTTTGTCGTCTGTAACATGGAGGCAAGGAGTAGCTTGATAAGTATTATACAGGTGAAAACTATAGCTTTGGGGTTTACCCATTTGCTTTCGGAAGTTTCCTGAGGTCGATAAAAAAGAATTGAAAAAATACTTAGAGGGGGAGAAAGCTTTTTACCTTACCATAAGCTATTCGTAGAAAAAATTTCCTTCCAGGAAACATAAACCCGTCTTCTCGTAAATGTTTGGAAGCTAGAATTAACTGGAAATGAGTTAAATACAAGTTCTTATAATGAAAGGGTTTCAATACTAACTTCAACTTTGACGTGTTATCTAGATAATTTATGGTTAAAAAAAAACTTTAAAAGAATAACAAATCAGCTAGAGTGGCGCGCGGCTGGTGAAGGAACTATAAGGATGAGCGTACCAATTGATGTTGTACGGATAGGGGATCTGAATTTCTGGGCAGAGAGTTTCAAGAAATTATTACTGAATACTATATAGAAAATTTTAACATATTTCCGTAATAAAGCTGCTATTGTAGAAAGAGTTCACCTTTGATCAAGAAGAATGCATAGGTACTTACTAAATGAACACTTTTCAAGTATATTGACATACTGGATGACCTAGCTTATTCTTATAGCAGATCTTTCCATAGAACTATAAAGAAAACTTTACAAATGCTAAAGATAAAGCCTGTGATTCAACAATACCCTATGTGGTGAAAAATTAAAGATAAATCAGGAACAAACTTGAATGACTATGTTAGAGTATCTAGATCGGATGATAGGTTTAGGAAAGGCTATGAAGCTGGATGGATGGTCGAGAGAAGTCTTTAAAGTAGATGTTATTCATGAATTTCCGCTTGAAGGGATGAAATTATATCACCTCTAAAGACTTAAATATGGAGAATCCATAAAGAGGATTTTATAAACAAGAAATGCAGAAAATACGTTTCGACCCTGAGAGTAATGTATATAAAATAGAAAAAATAATAGTCAAAGAGAAAGAGTAGAAATAAACAGTCTCTGATGAAATGGTTGGGCTACCCTGATAAGTTTAGTTCATAATAAAAGCTAGCGAAATCAAGAAACATTGGTCAGTTGTCATTGTATCATGGAGAAGTGTAGATCATTTCATATTTAACTCTGGCATCTTCGGAACTATGGATCTAATCCTGATAATAAAGGTTCAAGGTTTCACAAGATTAATGAATCTATAACAATATTGAAGGAAATGTATGAAGTAGGAATATGCGAAATGAATATAGATGCATTTGAAAAACTCCCCAGACACGTAACTAGATAATGAGTATAGAGTTGCAGATTATGTAAAACTAACAATTAAATAAAACCGTGAATTTAAGAAAGCGCTATGTGAAAGATACAAGAATATTTCTTATGAGATTCGTGTTAAAGCGGGGATCTACAGAACAGTTCCCTGATAATTACAGTTTTTAAACACGATATAAGTTCAACTTGACTACAAGCAATATTAGTAAGGATTTAATATTCATCCTAATAACCGCTTAGGAGAAGACAGGGTATCAATCACACTTAGGTCAACATTGGAAAACCCTGATGTGCTTATCATTAGGCGATCGTAATGGTTTAGAAAATGTATCACGAGCTTGATGAGTATAGATCATGCCTAGACACTGGCATCTGTCTAAAACGTCACAATTTAAAAATAATGGCGATGTGATCACAGTATAACTAGCCTTAATGAACGCATCTACTATTATTTATGTAGCATACTTCAGAGATGTACAAAGACCGGAATGGCATACTTTCACAGAATATAGTTTGAAGCATCAATATGTAGCCAACACTAAAGCCCATTTATTATAAGTGGTTTATTTCCCTGAAAAGGGCAATGTTATAACTTTTCCAAATGTTAATTACTTCCTCTGAGT
>JABUQX010044735.1:5000-7500 GCA_015478945.1 Trachelipus rathkii
ATATATATAATATATATATAGTATAATCATATATATATTATATATATATATATATAGGTTTATATGTATTGCATTAACAGCAAAATTTCATTTTTTCAATCAGATATCGATTTATTGATTTTTTGTATTTTGGTTTATTTTTGTGAAGTTCTAAATAAATACAAATTTTTTTTCTTTCAAGTAATTTATTTAGAATTAGTTAGAGTAGTACAACCAAAGATTTATATAGCGTAACTGTAGATATTTATAACATATTTTGAAATATTAATATAATTTCTATTAATATTATATATCTATAAATATAGATGATATTTAAATAATATTCATAATTTAAAAAATATATAAAAAAATATTTATAAGTTCATTAAAATTAGGTTAGGTTAATTTCGCAGCCGTTAGGTTAGGTTAGGTTAGGTTTTAGGTTAGGTTTAGGTTTAGGTTAGGTTAGGTTCAGGTAAGTTACGGATTAGGTTAAGTTGGTTAAGGTTAATAAGGAGATCGTCATTAGATCAAAAAAGATCTAATAATCACATTGTCGCTATGCCACAACAACGTTCATATTTTAAACGTGCGTAGGCTACTGAATACGAAAAATAACATAAATTAACAATACGTATATTCCAAATAGTTTACATTTCTGAGCTTCACCAAATAAATTATAAAAAGTCTTTGGAAATTAAGATAAGTATATATCGATATTATATGGAATTGAAGAAATTTTGGTGTTATATTAACATCTTCCTATATATATATAATATATATATATATATTGATAGATTATATATAATATAAATAATATATATATATAAATTTATATATTACTATATATATATATATATATATATATATATAATATATATAATATATATATATAATATTATATATATATATAAATATTATATACTTATTGTATATATATATATAAATGTGTAAGCCTATATAAATATAATATAAATATATATATATATATTTATATATATATATATATATATTATATATTATAATAATAATAATATAATAAAATATTATATATATAATATAGATTATCTATGTTATTTGGTATCTTGTAATCTATATATATATATATATATATATATATTATATTATAATATATAGTATATATATATATATATATATTATATATAGTTAAGGGTAAGGGTTAAAACCCACTTAGGAGTCATCTAAAATGTACCAAAATAATTTTACTGCTTTATGCATTAAAATTTTTGAAGAGATAAAATATACGAAAATATTAAGAGAAGTTCTGACACCTAAACCTCTACCCCAACTTTCTTGCCTTGTAATAAAACGAATAAAATTTATTATATATATATATATATATTAATAATAATATAATATATAATATATATATAATATATATATACTATATATATATATTAATATATATATATATTATTAATGTATAATATATATATATATTAGTACTATATATATATATATATATATAATGTATATATTATATATATTATATATAATATATATCTATATAATATATATATAATAATATATATAGGGCAACGAACTTCTAGCCTCGGTTTTTTGAAGAAGGCCTAATATAATATAATGATGGAAAATTTAAAAATTCCAATTTTAAAACGATGAATTTATTCAACATAAATAAGTAACAAATAGTTACCCTTTGGCTGAGAATCTCTCCTATCTCTTCAAATTCTGATAAGTCTCTGTGGATTCAGCCGATGTTTACCTCATTCTCTGGCGACTTTCGTTCTAGTTTTGCGTCTCGAAGATTCTGTTCTCTGCTTGCTAGTCGGTGTTAACCTCCCCAGTTGAGATAGAATCTTGATATTGGTTTTGGGCGATTGAGTTCGAGAGAAGTAGTAAGTCGGAATTAGTGAGTTTAGGGAGTGTTATAAGTGAGTATATCATAGACAAGCGGGTATTAATATTTCATTTCGACTTGTGCTAAAATTTTGCTCGCGCAAATCGCATAAGTTCGAACACTAAATTAAATTTTGCAAATAGTTATAATTGGAGTACTACATTACTTTTTTATGCTAAACACGGAGTGAAGAAAGTATGTATATAGTAACAAAGTTAATAAATGAATGATCAATCATTCAATATGTTGGGATTTTGAGTGCTTTCGAAAAATGCGCGCAAACATACAAAACCATTTCAATGAGTAAAAGCGGAATAATAAACTAAAATACATAAGTAAAAGACGTTCAAGTGCAAGCATATCTAATTATGTCCGAAGATATACACATACAAACATTTGAATGTATAAAAATACACCTAACAATAAATAAGTATTTAAATAAATATATCGCACATAAGTTTGCTTGGAGAATGTCACTTGACGTCTTGGATTTCGACGTAAATTCTCTTCTGTTGGCACTGAATGTCGATTAAATAGTTGAATAACAAGGAAAGGTCCAGTAAAGGAGTTTCTGATGTTTTCTTGATTCGATCGAAACACATGTGTGCATGTTTTAAAGCTTCGTACAGATGTAGAGGC
>JABUQX010044735.1:12500-15000 GCA_015478945.1 Trachelipus rathkii
TTCTGATTCTTATTGTTAATTTATCTGACTGAAGAGTATCTCAACAGCGGGTTTATATATTATTTCTTTTCGACTTATGCTAAAATTTTGCTCGCGCAGATTTTGCATAAGTACGAACATAAATTAAAAATTTTTTACAAAGTTATAATGGAGTGCTACATATATATATATTATATATATATATATATATATAACTATATATATTATATATATATTATATATATATATATATATATATTAATAATATAATATATTATATAATAATTTAATAAAAAAAATATTATATATATATTATTATATATATATATATATATATATTACTATATAATATAATATAATATATATATATTATAATAACAAAAATATATAATATATATTAATATATAATATATATATATATATATATATTATATATATAGTATATATCCATTATAATTGTAAAAATTTTAATTTATGTTCGTCAACTTATGCTAAGATTGTTGCGCGCGCCAAATTTTAAGCATTAAGGTTCGAGAATGACTAATTAATAAACCCGTCTTGTTGAGAAATACTCATCATTCAGATAAAATTAACAATAAAATCCAGAAGAAATAAATTCACAATCAAGATTACTCTCTCCAAAATCTTCGGCAAGAGAGTAAAATTTTCAAGGAAGGACCGCGACTCCTGAATTCGAATCACAAATTTTCACTAAACGAAGAGTCAGAGTCGAGGCAAGGGTGGAAAACACGCTGGAAAAGTCTGTGACTACCAATTCGCCTACTAAGAGAGAGTATCTCAAGAGAAGGGACTTTTGTTACTTTACTTTACTTTCATTGAATATCTTTATTACTTATGTGAATAAAACACTATTTTCAAAATATGGATTTTAAATTACTATGCCTCTTATATAGGGTGCTGCTGCTTTAAAATAAGCACCAACTTAGCAAGCCTACTATACTCATTGGCGTGAAGCCGGAGAATGAACACCAGAACTTAATCAACGGCTTCTGAAAAACACCAAATGAAGGAAAAAGAAAAAACTGCAAAAGTTACTAAAATTCTCATCAAAACACTCCGAGAAGATGACTCAAGCAAACGAACATATCAATAGATTCCCCCAAAAAAAAAATTTTTTTTTCAACCCAAAAAAATTTTTTAATTAATTTTGGATTATGGGCTACCTTTCACAATATTAGTGAGGATTAATGCTGACATAAGCAACTTCCTTTTCTGCATGAATTCTTTCATCTCAAGTTTTGGATTATGGAGCAGAAAACTCATTTTTTGGATTCATACGAACTTTGATGATGCCTTTTCGAATTCTAAATGGTTCCTGTGACCGCTCCCTTTTAATGTATGAAGAAATTTTTCAATAAAGGACTAAATTTCAAGCAACTTCGCCTTTACATATGTAACTTGCTTTACGATTCGGAGTTTCTTTGGAACATTTTAAATTTTGTCTATGGGCAGTAACGCATTTTTGGATTCCACTACGACTCTGATGCCTTTTCGAATTCTAAATGTTTCTGTGACCTCTCCTTTTATGTATGAAGAAATTTTCAAATAAAGGACGCTAAATTTCAAAGGGCACTCCTCTACATATGTCACGCAATGTTTCTCTCGTAACTACGCTTGAAAACTATTTTACGTCGCATTGATCAAAAATCATTGATACATAGAAAAGCCTTATATGGACTCCGTTCAAATTGGTTCAAGTTTCAATGATGTTTTCTACCGAACTGGGGAAGTATTAACTTGAAACAATGGAAATAATTACGTATCAGACATTTTTGTATTTTTATTCATTAAATGGTTGTATGTTTGTTTATATCTACGGATATAACCAAATATGCTTGTAATGCACTTTTATTTTTCTTATATATAACATTATTATATTTTTTATGTATTCAAATATTTGTATCATGTTTAGATCTTCGGATGTAACAGTTATGCTCGTATTTGAATATTTATATTTCATGTATACTATTTTTTGCCTTCAAATATTTGTATGTCTACTTATGTCTTTGGACATAATTAGTATGTTTGCATTTGAAAGTAATTTAACTTAATGTATTTTAGTTATTATTTTTTGTAATAATATTTAACTGACTTCTGCTCATTCGTGTTACGCGGGAAGTAATGTAGAGACGACTGGACTTCAATCGGAGGTCGGTAGGAACATAGCGCAGTAACCATTATAACGTTGTTAAAATTTTATTTTATGTTCGTACTTAATGCTGATAGATTTTTGCGCGAGGCAAAATTTAAGCTAAAAATGAAAGTCAAGATGAACTAAATTATTAAAACCCGTCTGTTGAGATAACTCATCATCAGTAAATTAAACATAAGAACCAGAAAGACTAAAATTCACTCACCGATACTCTCTCCAGAATCTCCTGGCAAGAGAGGTAAATTCAAAGGAAAGGACTGCGATCGACTGAATTTCGGATCACAATTCAACTAAACCGAAGAGTCAGAGGCAAGGGTGGAAAACGCGCTGGAAAGGCTGTGACTACCA
>JABUQX010044735.1:17500-22500 GCA_015478945.1 Trachelipus rathkii
TTTTCCAACTTGAAATTCTAAAATTTTACGTCTAAGTCTTGACAATTTGATATCAGCAAAGTTTTATTTATTTAACCCTGCATGGACCGAGTTGTGACCATTTTAATAACACAAACGGGCAATATCGGGTTGAAAATACCCGGTTAAAAAATCATTTGCCAAACATTATTACACAGTATATATATATATATATATATATATATATATATATATATATATATATATATATATATATATATATATATATATATATATATATATACTACTATTTACTATATATATATATATATATATATATATATATATATATATATATATATATATATATATATATATATATATAAATATATATATATATATATATATATATATATATATATATATATATATATATATATATATATATATATACTACTGCTCTCTTATATATATCTATATAACTGCTATATATATATTAAATTTAAATTTTTTTCTTTTCTTTTTCAATTATAAAAAAGAACTAAACGTATCATAAATTTAAATAAAAATAATTAGACAGAGCCCTACTAAGCAAAATATGCCTACACCTTTTTAAGCTGTGCTTTGTAGATTTTTTGGTGTAACTAACTAAAAATTGTAAAAAAAAAAATTCTTTGTGTAAACAGGCTCTGCCGAGTTAAAATCACCCGGTTTGCTCTTTTACGCTCGATTATGCCAAAACTATAAAAGAAAGGAAAGCATTTGACCCAGAAAAAGAAAATGAAACACTAAATAATATAAACTATGATGATATATCGATAAATATCAATATCGCTTAAAATTATCGGGCATTTTTAATCAGTTAAACCCGTTGAACCCTTCCAGAGTTAAGTTTCTTGGGAAGAAATTTGGAAAGAATCAGAAATGAAGAGGCAGATGAGTATCTTAACGAAATCTATCCAGAATTAATATCTGTCTGGTTACAATGCATTAGGACAAAAGGATAACATCTGCTTTTCCTCATATTTATTCAAGTTCTGTATAACTGGCGAAACAATCAGGGTAGGCACCCCAAAAACCCATGGTAAAAATCCATGAAAAACAAACCTTGGGTTTTTGGTTTCTAACTTCTTATTTTTACTTTGAAATCAATATAAATCTACGACCATGTTAACAATAGGTGCTTCTCTACCAGTATCATCCAGATAATGAAACAAACAAAATTTGAAATTTCATATACGTCTTAAAAAATTTTAAAATATAATCTTTAAAACTTAAAATAAATACTAAAATCTTAAAAACGTAATCCCCAATTGTCATTAAATATTAATAGTATCAATAAAAGTAATAAGTGTCAGTATTATCTCTTGATTCTAAGTGATTGTAAATTTGCTCAAGCATTTCAGCCATTTCTTTTCCCAAACTATTTCACATTTTGTTCCAAAAAAATGAAAAAGGTTGAAATTTATCTTTCTTTTGATTCTGATCTTTCTGGACAGCATTGCAGCTGACGCATTAACCTACCAAAATTATTCCAATTTTCATGACTTTTCTCCTTCAATCTATTTATTTCCACCAATTTGTCTTTCTTGTCACAGTAATTATACTGCCCTTCAATAAGTATAAAGAAAATTAGGTGTGACTCTTTACTCTAAATACATTGTAACCAGGCATTAATTCTGGATAGACTTCATGAAGCCACTCTTTTGTGTCTTCCTCTTGACTTTTTTCAATTTTCAGCCCAAGTAAAATAAACAATTGTAAATAAAACTTTACTAACAATAACTTTACTAACGATATAAGATTTTATAGTCTTAGGATTAATTCGATGGTATATAAAGTTTAAATACAGGGCTGCGGAGCCGGAGCCGGGCCGGAGGCGAAATTTTTGAGGGACTGGAGCCGGAGGCGGAGCCGGAAACGAAAATCTTTGGGGGATCTGGAGCCAGACGGGTCGGAGGTAATTTTTAGGGGACCTGGAGCCGGAGCCGGAGTCGGAGCCGCAAAAAAAGAGGCTGCTCCGGCTCCAGCAAATACAAAATTAAGTAATTATTAATTTTATTACTACAGGTGTTATATATATATATATATATATATATATATATATATATATATATCATATATATATATATATATATATATATATATATATATATATATATATATATTTTTCATATATATATATATATATATATATATATATAGAGATCACCTCCAATTCTTATATTCCAATATTTCAATTATATATATATATATATATATATATATATATATATATATATATATATATATATATTAATAAATAAAAATATCAAACTATATATTTATATATATATATATATATATATATATATATATACTAACATATATATATATATATATATATATATATATTCTTTTTTCAGAAATTTGCTTGTGTATATTTATTATTCAATAATAAAAAAAGGTTCGGTACTTCTATAGATAACTTTAATTAATTAAGTTTAATATCCTTAGAAAAATCATGTCAACTAAACCAAAATTGAAAACACCTCATGTATTTGAATATATTACTCACTCTGATGATAAAAATACTTTCATTTGTCAATATGAAATAGTTAACACAGTTGATGGGAAACAGTCAGTTCGATCATGCACAAAAGAGTCTACCTAACTACCAGTTACTCATGGGGTCACAATACATCTATTGGATCCTTTAAATTAATGAGACATTGCTGCAATTATTAAAAAGAAAGGTGAAGCTAAAGGTAATCATGATAAACCTTTAATTTCAAAAACTCAGACTAAAGTGGAAACTTTTTCAGTTGCCATAAACTTGTTCTGTCTATGTTAAGTGACAAATTCAAAATACAATTGATTTTAATGGTTGTTAAAGATAGTGACCCATTAGTTTTCTTTGCATGACCAGGATTTAAAGCACTGTGTGGAGACATGGCTTAGAAACTGGAAGTCCCTTTAGACGGGAAAATATTTGTAAAATAGTTCTATAAGAAAAAATAAACAAAAAAATAAGCTTAAAAATTGCATAAAGGGACGCTTTGTGCATTTAAAAATGGATACTTATACATGGGCAAAGCTAAATTATTTTGTCAATAATTTTATATATGTGGACGAAGATAAAAACAATATTTCTAAAACGTTAGCAGTAAAAGAAAAAAATACTCAACATTTCAGCGAATATATTCAAGAATTTGTTACTGATATCTTAAAAGAATTCGAAATAACAAGAGACAAGTAATTAGCTTAGTTACGGATAACGCATCAAACATGATCAGTATACGATTGAAAAATTAAATAAGGACAATGAGGGTGTGGAATAGGAAGCTGGTAAATGTGATACTGATTTTATTGAATGTCAAAACGAAGAAGTAATAGTTGTTTTCAGAAAGAACTTGATAAAACTATGAAAAGACTATGTTCCGATAACGTTAACATTGCACACATGAGATGTGGAGTTCATACTTTACAGTTAGCAGTGCGTGATGGTCTCCACAATACTCATAGAGCAAATCTTATAAGCAGGGCGAGACAAATAGCAAAAGCAGCACGTACCCCAAAATTAATGGAAGTTCTAAAGAGTCAAGCTGCAAAAGTGGCAATCTTAGGTCAAGAGACAAGATGGGGAAGTACATGTCTTATGCTCTAAAGGCTTCTGCAACTAAAAGATTATAGTAGTAGTATGATGGCTGCCGGTACTTCTGAACTTTCTCTCTCCGACAGTCAGTGGGAACAAATCGAAACACTCGAAGAGTTATTAAAACACCCATACTTTACAACAAAAAATATTTAATCAGAAGACTTGACTGCAGGAAAATTTTTATAGAGAACGGATTTTAGCAAATCACAAATAAATTCCATGAAAAGGGAGAAGAATGTTAACTGAAAATAAAATATTTTTTGTCGATAATTTTTGTTTAGAATCTTTCCCAGAACTGAAGATCTGATATTTAAAGCTAGGAGTGTTCTTTGCGAACTAGGACTTAAAATGAATAACGCTATCAAACAGAAATCTGGGCCAGAGTCAGATAGTTCAGCAGTTTCAGGAATCCTCCCTTGTAGAATTTTGTCAGATGAAGATGAAGAAGTCAAATTTGCCAGATAATGGGAAAAATTGGAGCATGCAGAAAAGCGATTGAAAAAACTAAAAAGACAATCTACTAGTAAAAGACATTCAACCTAAATATCTTCTAGAAAAATAAAAGGTAGAATTCCATAAGTCATTAGATGGAATAATGAAAATCGACCAGAAATCAAAGTTATCAGTTAAAGAGGCAATCAATTGCTATCCTAAAATTTTGCAAGATGCTGCTTGCCACAATTACAGCTTTGCCTCCTATTCAAGTGAATGTTGAGAACTTATTTTCTTTAAAAATAATAAAATAAGATCTAAGGACATCGTTAAAGGAGGATTTTATTGATGGTTTTATTTTTAAGAACAATTGTTTTGAATAAATTTATATTACATATGGTCGGGCTGTTCAAAGAGAAATTATTTTAAAATTTAGGAAGAAAGTGAATTATATATATATATATATATATATATATATATATATATATATATATATATATATATATATATATATATATATATATATATATATATATATATATATATATATATATATATATATAGAAAGTGATAATATATATATATATATATATATATATATATCAATTGCTATCCTAATGGTACTTAACTGAAATATACAAATAATTGTTGCGTTTATTGCACAAACATCTTTGATTATAACCTTATTTATATTCAGGTATATATATATATATATATATAAAAGAAAGTGAAAATATATATATATATATATATATATATATATATATATATATATATATATAGGGTGATTCTAAACCTCTGCGACAAACTCGGATGACTTTGGTTTCATCATACTATCAAAATTTTGTATCAGAATTAATGATTTCATGACTGTAAATGGAATTATAACTAGGTCGGGCCGGAGCCAGACGGAGTCGAACCAATTTGATTTTTAAAATGCCGGAGCCGGGTAATTTTAAAATGCTGGAGTAAA
>JABUQX010044735.1:32500-47500 GCA_015478945.1 Trachelipus rathkii
ATTCTTTTTCAAATAAACTTAATATTTGTAACTATAACTTTTTTTCTATAATTTCCGTCTAAATGGTGGTGTCTGTGCCTATATAAAACATAAACACTCCTGTAACACGTCTCGAAAATCTTGACTCTCCCTAATTTCGATGTTCTGTGGCTAAAAATCTTTTCTCTCTACTACTATTATTATCTTGTGTTCCTATACTAGTACCCCGATGGAAAGATTTTCAAAATTTTTTTTTCAATGTCTTAGTATTTTTTACGAGACTAAATACTTCCCATCCAAATGCTGAGGTCCTCTATTTGGGAATTCAATGTACACCACACTGAGTGGTTGGGCTCCTCTCACACTGATGCAGGCAGGAGAGGCCAAAACATTCAGTATTCTCAACGATCTGGAACAGTTAATTAAGGTACCACATATTCCAGATCGTCCTATACCCATCCAACCTTTTCTTAAATGTTTCACCACTACTCCTTCTCGTTTTAAATACACCATTTCTCCTCCTATTGGTAACTCTGACCACAATCTTGTGGCTCTTAATTATAATACTTTTTCTCCAGCAGCTCCTCCATGCCCTAAACGTAATTTCTGGCACTTTAATCGGGCTAATTGGGGGGAATTGCGTTGTTTTTTGGCTAACTACTCTTGGAATGAATCCTGCTTTGACTCCGGGGATGCCTCGGTCACCGCTGAAAAGGTGGGGGCCGTAATCACCGATGGGATGAGCAGGTTCATTCCATCTTCAACTAAATCTTTTTCTCCCCAAAATCCATGGTTCGATGAAGCTTGTTCTCGCGCCATTAAGGAGAGAGACATTGCGTATCGGGCATGGAAAAACTCTCGTTCTCCTATCACTCTTACTAATTTTCATTCTGCTCGGAATCGTTGCAGGGATACTATTCGACAGGCTAAGCGCACTTTCACTAAAAGAAGGTGCGACAACCTGCTTGGTTCTCCTACAGATAAAAATTTCTGGCCCCTTGCCAAAAACATCTCTAACAACTTTTGTAAATCTGCCTTTCCTCCCCTTATTCGCTCTGACGGTTCTGTTGCTAACTCTCCTTCTGAAAAGGCCAATCTCTTCGGCCTCCTTTTTTCATCTAATTCTACCCTGGACGATTCTGGCATCCCTCCTCCTACTCCTTCTCCTCTCAGGTTTCCCATGTCTTTACCTGTGATTACACGTGATCGTGTGCATGGGATCCTGAGATCTATGAACGTCAGGAAGGCTAGTGGCCCGGATGGCATTCCTCCCCGTGTTTTGAGGGAGTGTGCTTCTGAGCTGGCGCCTGTCCTCGTTCAACTCTACTCTCTATGTCTTAATACTAATACTTTTCCTCAGTGCTTGAAGCGCGCATATGTCCAACCGATCCCGAAAAAGGTAGCCGCTCTGATCCTTCAAACTTCGCCCTATAGCTCTCACTTGTATTCTATCTAAAATCTTTGAAACTCTTCTTAACTCTCATTTCCTGGATCATCTGGAGTCTCATTCCCTTCTTTCAGATCATCAGTATGGCTTTCGTCGCTCGAGGTCAACTGGTGACATACTTTCCTATCTAACTGATTTATGGTCTTCTGCCCTTAGGGACCATGGGGAGTCTTGCGTGGTGGCGCTTGACATATCCAAAGCTTTTGACCGGGTTTGGCACGCGTCACTGCTCTCCAAGCTCCCTTCCTTTGGGTTTCCTCCTTCTCTTTGCTTACTCTTGTCTAGTTTTCTCTCCGATCGCTCTATATCAGCACTCGTTGATGGAGCGACCTCTTCCTCCTTTCCTGTTAATTGTGGTGTTCCGCAAAGTTCTGTTCTATCTCCAACTTTATTCCTACTTTTCATCAACGATCTCCTCAGCTGTACTTCCAACTCTGTTCACTCTTATGCCGATGACTCAACCCTCCACTCTTCTACTCACTTCAAATCTGCTCCCTCTTTTGCTTCTAGAGTTGCCTCTCGTCTTCAGCTTTCCGATTCTATCCTTGTCGATCTGGATGGGATTTCCCAGTGGGGTCACCGCAACCTTGTAAAATTCAACTCTTTAAAAACTCAACTTCTCTACATCTCCCTCTCCCAACTTTCCTATTTCCTTCGACGGCTCTAACGTCTCTCCTGTGAATAGCATAAACATTCTTGGTCTTAACATAAACAATAAATTGTCTTGGAAACCTCATATTTCAATGGTTGCTAAGGTGGCCTCAAAGAAACTGGGAGTTCTGTTCAGGTTGCAGGAATATTTTTCCTCTGCACAGTTACTCCAGTTATATAAAGGCCTTATTCGCCTTGTATGGTGTTCTCACATTTGAAGTCAGCCCACCCTTCTAATGGATAGGAGTTGAGTCAAAAGCTAAGGGCAATAATAATCTACTTTCAAACTCTCAAACCCTCTATCTGCGACGTGAAGTTGGCGCACTATCTCTTTCTTATAGGTACTACAGCGGTAGATGCTCAGGGGAGTTGGCCGCTCGTATTCCACCTCCATTGCGTCGCCCTCGCAATACAAGGGGTGCCATGCTCTCGCATGAATTTTGCGTGAGTATTGAGAACCCCAGACTTGTTCGTTGTGGTGCCTCTTTCTTTCCAGCTACTTCTGTTCTGTGGAACTCCTTGCCTTCTTCTGTTTTTCCAACTATATTTAATCTTCCTCTCTTTAAAGCCCACGTCTGCGCTCACCTGAGAGATTTGCCTTAGGCTGGGGATTGGGTGGGGTTTTCCTTGTTTTATTTTCTGCCCCCTCCTTGAAAAGGGCTCGGCCCGTGAGTGGTGGTTAACTGTAAAAAAAAAAAAAAAAAAAAAAAAATATATATATATATATATATATATATATATATATATATATATATATATATATATATATATATATATATAAATAAAGTACTGCTATATATGCTATATAGGCAAGGCTAAGGTAACATATAATATATATATATATATATTCAAATGTTTGAATTTTATTAAATTTTCATAAATTTTATTTTAAATAACACATTTAAGTTAATATATACGTAACTATAAACAAATATTTCTTTTTTGAAAAATTATTTTATGTAAATTTAGCTGAAGCCAAAGTCACTCTTCCGTGTTCGAACAAACTATTCTTATAAAGATGGGTAACAACGATATCCGATAACTTTCGATAATCGGAAAAAAACAATCGATATCTGATAACATTACCTCAAAACGAACTATTACCAACTGTATATATATATATATATATATATATATATATATATATATATATATATATATATATATATATATATATATATATATATATATATATATATATATATATATATATATATATATATATATATATATATATATAACACTCTCGGTACATAGTATAAAATTTATAAAGGATATATGTAAGTGCTACAAAGATTTCTGGTACACAGATATAAGAAATCTTGTACAAAGCAAGTCCTGTATGCGAAATAACTGTTCCATTCCATGTTTTGTAATATCAAGGTATCCATGATTGCTACTACTCCCAGTATTTTTTTGTTACGTGTTTTTAAATAAGAAAAAGTATTTATAAATAACAAATATTGTATAAAAACATAATAAAAGAGAATGTAAAGAAACAAACTGGTTTTATAAAGTGTATATTTACATTGGATATCAGACAACTTGAGCTTAACGTAATTTTCTTCACTGGTTTTTGGCTTTTCGCCACGCTTTCCTCACTTACACTTGCAGGCCGTTTCAAGAAAAACCTGTCCAAGGAAGTTTGTTTCTTCCTCCCTTTCAGAATGTTTCGCAAATGAGTTAGGCAAGTGTCATTAAATAGCTCCGATGCACGACCAGTTGCAACTTTTTCTGGGTGCTTCCTTTCAATAAACTCTGAAAATCTTTAGGCGGCTCATTACCTCAAATTTTGGCTCACAATTCAAAGCAGAAAATTGACCAGTGACAACTCGTGTCTGGAAATCTCAAATGAGAGTTGGGACACTCGTATGTCAGGGTACTTACTGCATATGAAGAATAATAGTTTTGTATCAAGATATATGTACTATGTGTGAATGTTATAACAATAATAATAATATATAACAACAACAACATCTTTGCTATTAGCATAATATATATAACATATATATAATATATATAATATAGTATATATATATATATAATAACTCTAATTAATCAAATGTACAAATATAATATATGTATATATATATATAATATAGTATGTATCCAACTTCTACTATATATATATATATATATATACCAACTTACAGTTTTCTTTCATATATATGCACAATATATATATATATATATGCTCATATGCTCTTATATATATGAAATATATTATATAATATATATATATATATATATATATATATATATATATATATATATATACTGTATATATATATATATATATATTTTTTTAATAATATATATATATATAATAATATATATATATATATAATATATATATAATAACATAATAGCATATATATATACAAAAAATACTAATATATATAATATGTATATATATATATTAACTATATAACTATATATATATATATATATATATATATATATATAATATGTAATAATATAATATATAATATGTATATAACATATATATATATATATATATACAATATAAATATAAGCATAGATATAAAGATATGCCAAGAATATAATAACAACAGTATATATATATATATATATATATATATATATATATATATATGCTCCCTCTTGTATCCCCAGACTGGGTGAGGTGCTTGAAAGGTGTTTGGGTATATTAGGAGGAAAAGGCCACACTGAAAGGTGCATACGTAGGAGGAAAAAAAGAGGTAAATGAACAGTTTGGAAGGAGGATGAATGATGTCTTACAAGGGAATAGGAAGCTCTTCTGGGAGGAAGAGCGCGGAAGATTAAGAATGAGAATAAAGGGAATCTACTTAGAATAATGAATAAGGGATGATGCTTTCGTAACTGATGAGAAATGGATGTGAGGGGGAGTGTGGAAAGAACACTTCAAAAATCTAACATTGGCAGTAATGAGGTGATAGTGAATGTGTGTGTGGGTTTGAGTGGTGCAAGAAGGAATAGGTATTTTGGGGGATGAGGTTTTGGGGAGGAGGTAATGGGTAGAGTGAGAAAGGATTGAAGAATGGTAAATCTGCAGGTATAGATATGAAATTACAGGTGAAATGATCAAGAACAGGAGAGATGGTGATTGATTTGGAAGTTATTGTAATAAAAATTGTTTATGGAGGTATAGTTCAAGAGGATTGGAGAACGATAACAAGCACCCTTATAGCAAGGGTACATGGGAGATAAGAGGTAATTGGCAGGAACTATAGAGGGGAATTAATTTAGTAATAGTTGTAGAAGATATATGCTGGTATTTTGATCGAAAGAGTGCGTCGAGTGCCTGAAGGACTGATTGGTGAAGAACAAGGTGCTTTTAGGAGTAGTAGAGGATGTGTGGATTAAATCTTTACATTGAAACAAATGATTAGAGAAAATGAGGGAGAAGAAGAATAAATTGTATTTAGGTTTTACGGATTTGCAACAGGCGTGTGATAGGATTAATTGGGAAGCTATGTGGCAGGTGTTAGGGATATAAGGTGTTGATAGTAGGCTGAATGGAATCAAAGTAGTATGATAGTGAACCGAGTGTAAGAATAAATGGTATCGGAAGTGAGATTGGTTTAATATTATTAATAGCGGAGTGAGGCAAGTATGTATTATGTCTCCTTGGTTATTCAATCTGTATATGGATGGGGTTATGATAAATTTAGAGGTGGGGGTGGCAGGAGATGGTGTTTGAATAATGGAGAATGGAAGATAGTGGAGGATGCCCTACCAGGCCTACCTATTATATGGGGATGATTTGGATTTGTACGGTGAATCTGAAGAGTTTGGAAGGATTGGTAGAGAGATTTGGCAGTGGTGTAAAAGGTGTTTTAAAGTAAACGTAGATAAGAGTAAGGCTATTTTTGTGAGTGAGGACATCTCCTCGGTGTGAAGTTATGCTAGATGGTGAGTAGCTGGAACAAGTGTCTGAGTTTAAATATTTAGGATAAATGTTGGATGAAAAGGGAACGGATGATGCAGAGTTGTGAATGGCAGTAAGGTGGCTGGTGCAATTAAATCGTTTGTGGATGTAAACGGACTAAGTCTTGCGTGCGCTAGTGTCTTACATTGTTACCGGTGTTAATGTATAGTAGTGAGACTATGGTCTGGAATAAGAGGTATAGATCTAAAGTACAATGTGTTCAGATAGACAATCTTAGGGGCGTGTTAGACGTGAGAAAAATTGATAAAATGAAGAATGAACGTATTAGCGAGTTGTGTGGTGTGAAAAAAGGGATAAATGAGAGAATAAATGAAAGTACGTTGAGATGGTTTGGCCATGTGAAAGGATGGATGATAGTCGGTTTATTAAGCGGATGTATAGTGGTGAGTGTGTTGGGAATCGACCGGCTGGGAGATCGAAGAAAAAGTGGATTGAGTCAATAAAGGAATGCCTAGAGGAGAGAAATGTGAGTTTGGCATAGGCGAGAAGAAAGGTGCATAACAGGGGTGAATGGCAGGGTTTTGTGAGGGGTATGGTTGTGACCCACCTGGACCAAGGGATGAACCCCACATTGACGAGATGCCATATTGAGGGTCCGTCGCGGTTCCGTGAAGCTCTAGGGTGAATTTTCTGACTGCGCGAGTTCTCACTAATAGGTATAAAGGGGGCGGTAAGGCTGGGCTTTCTTTTCGACTTGTGTCATATTCTTCTACTACTTTTCTGTTTTCAGTGCATGTCACGCACGTTACCCCCAGTCTTGGGGAAAGAAGGTAGATGATGATTATTATATATATATATATATATATATATATATATATATATATAATAACTCGTAATAATAATATATATATATATATATATATATATATATATATATATATATATATATATATATATATATATATATATTTATTCATATATATAAAATAACTACATGTAATTACAATATATAAATGTAATATATATATATATGTATATATATGTATATATATAATATATATATATATATAACATATATATATATCTCAAATATATATATATATATATATATAATATATATAACTATATATATATATAATATATATATTAGTCAGCCAATATATATATATATATGTATATAATATATAGCAATATGCATATATATATATGTAGTAATAATAATAACATATATAACAATAACATAATAATAATAACATATATGGCATATGTATAACTATATTAACTATATATATATAATAACTTAATATATATTAAAAATAACAATTTAATATAAAAATAAATATATATATATATATATATATATATATATATATATATATAATATAATATATATATGCTATAATAATATATATCATATATATATGTATATATATATATGTAATATAACAACAACATATGTATATATATGCTATATGCTCCAACAATAATATATGCATATGTATATGGCCAATAATATGTGCTCAACATATATATATAATAATATGTATATATATATATATATATATATATATATATATATATATATATATATATATATATCATCACCATCATCATCATCCCCACCTTCTCTCCCAAGACAGGGGGTAGGTGCGTAACATGCACCTGAAACAGGAAAGTAGTAGAGAAAATGAAGCAAGTCGACATATATATATATATATATATATATATATATATATATATATATATATATATATATATATATATATATATATATATATATATATATATATATATATATATTTCTATTATATATATATATATATATATATATATATATATATATATATATTTATATATATATATACATATATATATATATATATATATATATATATACTGCTGCTCTATAACATATATATATATATATATATATATATATATATATATATATATATATATATATATACTATATGCTGGTCGAATTGCTTTATATATATATATATATATATATATATATATATATATATATATATATATATACAGAGATGGGCAGTACCGCGGTACATGTACCGGGTACATGTATCGGGCGATACTTTTTGTACCGATACCGGTATCGCCCAACACTTTTGAAAAGTACCGATGTAACGGTATCGCCCAATCAAATTTTTGTGTACCGGTACCGAAAAACATCGGTACTTTTATTCGGTACATTTTTGGTGTATCATGGCCATGCTTTGTTATAGGAATGTTTTTTTTTTTTTTTTAATTTTTTTTTTTTAATAGATAGTTATGAAATAATGTACTTATTAATATTCTGTGGTAAAACTTTGTTTTTAAATTATTATATGAAAAAGTAGGCCTCCAAATATCATATTTATAACTATGGACGAAATTATCAATTATAAGACACCAGCTGATTTACACTGATTTTCATGAAACTTATAAGAAATGTTGTAAATGATCCGTAGTGAACGAAAGTTTTAAAAATAAATTTAGAAAATGAGCCTGAAAAAAGTTGTCTGCAAATTTCATACTTCATGACTAATACTGCCAGATGCTTCAATTTGTTAAAAAAATTATATGCTTATATATACTTTTGTTACTAAAGAATAAAGATATATTTTATATTTCCAGCACTCACGGGTCGGTGGGGCACGGGGAGGGAAGCTCCCTGTAAACTATGCATTCATTTACCGCGTTCCATGTGTCATGCATTCATTTAGCATCTAAAGTTGCTATAAATGCTATTTATTAATGCTCTAGCAATTTTTTAATTTTTTACTTATTTTTTTAAATTCAAAAATGACCCATTCTTCCTATAACACAACAGGTCTCATATATATATATATATATATATATATATATATATATATATATATATATATATATATATATATATATATATATATATATATATATATATATATATATATATATTAGATTAGATTAGATTGTTAGGGTGGTGGTCTCTATTGAGGCCCCTTGTCACTGCGACCCACTTGGATCTTTTGTGACACGCCCTTGTCTAATAAAATTCCTGGTTCATCCCGATTTTCCGCAGGAATTTCAGGACTCTTCCAGGAGACGAAGTTTTGATATCGTAAGGCTTCAGTACATCCCTCTGCCAATACCAATATCTTTGCCAGCTTAAAGCTTCGCAATTACATAGAATGTGTTCTGCCGTTTCTACTGCTTCACGGCAGTATCGGCATGAATCACATTCAACTTTTCCCATTTTCTTGAGGTGATATCTGACTGGCCCATGTCCAGTCAGAATTCCAGTCAAAAGTCGAAGATCAGATCTACTCAGAGCAAGCACTTCCTTTGCCTTTCTCGGAGAAAGATCAATCAGATCTTTAGCCTGTCTGAGACCAGGGATGCTTGTCCAGTAATTGGTCATAGCTTTGTGTTCCCATTGTTTCAGAGATTCTTTAATGTGGGCCTTAGAAAGTCCACAGAAGGGTTCCGGACCACAGTAGGCGGTTCTGGCTCCTTCCTTAGCGAGGCGATCAGCCTCCTCATTGCCTGGTACACCTTGATGCCCCGGCACCCACATCAGATTAAGTTCTGTTGTGTTGAGCCAGTTGCTGTAGGGTACGTTGACATTCCCAAACCAGTTTAGAGTCATACATGCAGGAGCTCAGAGCCCCGATAGCCGCCTGACTATCAGTTGCCACAGAGATCTTTGCCCCTCGCATCCCTTTTTCTATGTTTATTCTGGCACAAGCCATTATAGCGTAAATCTCCGCTTGAAAGATGGTGGGAAAAGCACCCAGGGCTATACTGCGCCTGCAATTGGGTCCAACCAGTCCCGCGCCAGTCCCACCATCTATCACCGATCCATCAGTGTACCACATAATGGTTCCTGATTCAAGTTTAGGACCTCCATTATCCCAAGTTGAACGATTTGTAAGAAGGATTTTATACTTCTTTCCAAAGCTTTTTTGTTTTGGCATTAGGTCCGAAACTACAATGCCCATTTGTATCTCTGGTACATCTTCCAAAATTCGAAGGTGTCCGAGTCCAGTTCTGAGTTTAATTTGACCAAGAATGGCCAGTCTGGTTGCACATGACATGGCCTCCCTTCTGATGTGCAAATGCAGAGGAAGGAGGCCTATCAGTGCCTCCATGGCTGCAGTAGGGCATGTATGCATTGCCCCTGTGATCGCTAGGCATGCAAGCCTTTGCAATCTTTGCAGTTTATTTTGTGCAGTCCTTTGTTCAACCTTCGGCCACCAAACAAGTGAGGCATAGGTGATTATAGGTCTGACTACAGTTATGTATAACCAATTGGTCATTTTAGGTTTCAGTCCCCATGTTTTGCCAAGCATCTTTCGGCATGTCCATAGGGCCATCGTACCTTTATCCACTACCCTTTTAAGATGTGGATTCCACGTTAGTTTTTGATCTAGGATTACTCCCAGATATTTGACTTCAGTGGAAGGGTTAATAGTGACATCACCAATCTTGGGAGCCGTGTATCTTAGCTTCCTCTTCCTGGTGAAGGGCACTATTACTGTTTTGCTTGGATTGATGTTTAGTTCCCTTTCCAAACACCAATTGTAGGATATATTGAGGGCATGTTGCATGAGTTCCATTAAGACCTCTATGTGTTTGCCTCTAATAATAATTACAAGGTCATCCGCGTATCCTTGTACCTCGAATCCGGATTCACTGAGTTTGGTGAGGAGACTATCAACCACCATGGTCCATAAAAGGGGTGAAAGTACCCCTCCTTGGGGGCATCCCCTCCCAGATGTCACAGTGATCATCTCCCCTCCCAGTTCAGCCGTAATACGTCTTGTCCCCAACATTGCTTTTATCCAAGCAATCGTTGAGGGTCCGACGCCCTTGGAGGCGGCGGCATCCTCCATGGTCACATGCATGGTGCTATCAAAAGCACCCTGCACATCCAGGAAAGCACATACCGCCACCTCCTTGTGATCTAGCGCTCCTTCTATCTTGGATACCAAGCTATCTAGTGCGCCAACTGTTGATCTACCGGACTGGTAGGCCCATTGATTAGGATGGATTTTCTTTTCTATCGAATTTTCCACCCTTATGTGGTAGTCTAGCACCTTTTCCATTGTTTTCAAAAGAAATGATGTAAGACTTATAGGTCGATTGGATCTGGGGTCAGACGTGGACCGTCTCCCCGTCTTGGGGATAAAAACCACCCTTACTTTCCTCCACAGCTGGGGAATGTATCCCAGGGCATAGCTTGCCCTAAACACTCTCACCAGCAGCGGAAGCAGACTCTCCATTCCCTGTTGAAGCAAGGCTGGGAATATGCCATCCCCTCCAGGAGATTTATATGGGCCGAAGGAATTTATTGCCCATTCTACCCTATCAGGGGAGAAGACTCTTCCAGACAGACTTTCCGTCCATCTATTAGGTCTCCTATCATCCCATATATCTACTTCCTCCCCGTCGTCAACTATTACATTGTGCGGAAAGTGAGTGTTTATAAGTTCCACTAAGGTTTCCCTGTGGTCCTTTGTATAACTGCCGTCTTTCTTTAAGAGAAGGCTCGGCCCATTAGATTGGTCCTTTGAGAGCACTTTATGTAGACGCGCAGTTTCAGATTGGCTCTCAATGCTTTCACATAGAGTCTTCCATGATCTTCTTTTGGATTTCCTAAGTTCCCTGTTATAAGCGGTTAGGGCAGTTTTGTATGCTTCCCAATTTTTATCCCGCTTAGCTTTATTGAAGAGTTTCCTGGTTTTAGATCTTAGAGTGGTTAGCTCTTGATTCCACCAGGGGACGCTTCTAGTTATCCCTCTTTTTTCAGAGGACAACTATTTTCATATGAATCTTGTATAATTGATTGCAGTTGGGTAGTGGATACATCTAGGTCCTGCACATCAAACAGTCCCCCCATATCCTCTACGCGCTGTTTAAGGAGCTCTTTATACAAGTTCCAGTTTGTTAGCTTAGGTATTCTCCGCTCCTCCTCTACTTTCTCTAAAGCTATGATTTCGAACCTGATGTGTCTATGGTCCGAATGAGATACTTCATCAGACACATACCAGTTCGAGATCTGTATACCATAAGTGGCATTTATTAAGGTTAGGTCTAAGACCTCTTGTCTGTTCGATGTGATGAATGTGGGCTTACTGCCCTCATTCACCACATCAATACCATATTGAGTTAAGAATTCTAAAATACACTCACCTCTGTTGTTGATGTCCTTGCTGCCCCACAGGGTGTGATGGGCATTTGCATCGCATCCCAAAATCAGTCCCCTGCAGGTCCGCTGACAGTATTGCGCAAGCCTGTGAATTTCTTCCGGAGGTGCTTCATTCGAGTCCCCGCAAAAGTATGCCGAGGCAATTACTACCTCTTGCACACCCAGCGCGGTTGGCACCTCTACTAGGGCTGCTATTAGGTCCCTTGTGGTGAACTCTGGAATGGACAGGGCATTGACCCCACCACCGATGACCACCACCGCACGAGGCGCGCCATGGTCCCGACAGTAGAGCAGCTTACCCATTCCACTTGGTATTCCTTTGATTGTTCCTTCTCTCACCCATGGCTCCTGTATGAGGGCTATTTGCAGCCTCTCGCATACAAAGGTCCGGACGAGAGCATCAGTTGCTGCCTTTGCGTGGTGCAAGTTAATTTGAAGGCAGCTCAAGTTGTTTTTGTTATCCATTATGCAGATTTGGATTTGGGGTTCTGACTTGATCCCCTTGCCAAGGCCGATTTTGTTTGGCCTTCTTTCCCACTCTCTGCAGTTTGATTTTTCTTCTTTGGCTGTGAACCAGAGGGTGTTACCTTTCCTTTAAGAGCCAAGGTTTTCCCCTTTTCCTTCGGAGTGTAGTTCTCAGGTGAGGCCGTTTCGCCAGAGGTGGGGAGCCTACTCCCCCCTCGGGTTTCCCGCTCCTCTTCCTGAGTCCAACAGTACCAAATTTATAGCTGAGCAGATGGTTTTGGGCTCTTAGCTTGGTTTCAGAGTGCTGGTCAAGAGAAAGGACGAGGTGCACAGAATCGCCCCTCTCTTCCCTTTTCAGGACCCTCCACTCGTCAGTGTTAAGGCCAAGGTTCTGTGCCTTTACAAAGGTTAGGATCTTATCGTTCCCATCCTTTGCACTATTCTGGAAGAGACCAGTCAGTACTATGGGTCGGGGGATTTCATCCCCCTCCACTGTCCTTAGATCTGCCCCCTCCCAAGGTTTCAGCTGTCCAACAACGAGTTTCAGCCACTCTGCTGTGGCCTCATCGTCGCAGTTGAACTGCACCCACCCTGGTTTGAGGATAGAGCCGTGAAACTTTGGCTGTGTGGTGCCGCCAACTAGTTCCACGATCCTGCCCAGGATTCCTTCTTGTATGGCCTTAAGTTGTTCCATTGTCAAGATTTCTTGTGGATAGTCTTTAGAGACTATTCCTATTCTGATTGTATTTAAGGTAGGACTTGAGGAAGCGTGGGCGCTTGCGCTCCCATCACTGCCTCCAGTCCTAGGTTTCTTTGGCACCCCCCTGGCGTAGAGTCACTAAGGCGCGCTCTTTTTTCCGCAGGCGGGGGGCCAATAGGCACGAGAGCTAGTTTGCGGGCCTCTGAAGGATCGTGCCCGTTCTTCACCAGCCACCTATATCTTCTTCTGGCCGCGCCTGAAAGGCGAGGCATTGTTAGTTGGAGCTTTTGAATAGACTCCTCGATATTAGATGCTGTATCCCCTAATGGGGTTGCAGCAGCCAAGTTGGATTCCTCTTCCACCTCCCTGACAGGGACTGTAAGCCCCTTTTCAGTTGAGGTTTCGGGGGAATCCAAAGAAGGCCTTGAGGCCTTTGGGAGTGGCGCACTTAAGGGGGTGCCCCCCTGTAAAAGTTTTTTCGTATCCATAAAAGAATAAGTAAAACTGAGGAATTATACGGTCACCCGCAGCAGAGCCTCATACTGCGGGAAGGCTAAATTGAAACAGGAGGTCGCCTGGTATCCTGAGTTCGCATACTTGAGACCGAACTTCCCTCCGGCCATGCATCCCTTGGCGTATGCTGTTCCACCGTGAATTGGGGGCGGCGACTTAGTTTTCCCCCCAGCGGCCTCCGCTACTAAGGCAGCAGACTGTCTCTGGGCGGAAGTAAGCCCCTCCGCCACAGCAAGGCGCACCGCCATTGGAGATATATATATATATATATATATATATATATATATATATATATATATATATATATATATATATATATATATATATATATATATATATATATATATATATATATGAAAAGTCCGATTGCTTAATTGTACAAAAACCCAACAGGATATGGAAATCATATAAAACAATTAAAATAATAATTAGTTAATGATATTTGTAATTATTTGGAAAAACACAGATTATGTAATACCAATTATTTCAATAATATTCTCACGATATTAATAATTTTCACACGGTTTTTCCCCAAGGGTTTTTCCCACTTGCGCAATAGTATTTTCATATTATATTTTCTTTTGCATAAAAAGTTGAAATTTCGTAACATTGTACAGGATGCCCATCCTGTTGCTAAATCAAAAATAAGATTTCGATAAACATCTAATGGGTATAAAAGACAAGGATCAGGAGCTAGAGCTCATTATCCCGACAACCTCAACTACTATACAAAAGAAAAAAACGAGTTTAATTCTATCAGTGAAATGAAAGCGAATTAAAAATAACTTAGAAAATTTTCGAATTAAAATTAACTTAGAAAATTTTCGGATTAAAATTAACTTAGAAAATTTTCGGATTAAAATTAACTTAGAAAATTTTCGAATTAAAATTAACTTAGAAAATTTTCGAATTAAAATTAACTTAGAAAATTTTCAGAATAAAAATAACTTAGAAAATTTTTGAAATAAAATTAACTTAGAAAATTTTCAGAATAAAAATAACTTA
This sequence comes from Trachelipus rathkii, assembly GCA_015478945.1. Lineage (NCBI taxonomy): Eukaryota > Metazoa > Arthropoda > Malacostraca > Isopoda > Trachelipodidae > Trachelipus > Trachelipus rathkii. The sequence continues at coordinate 47,346 of JABUQX010044735.1, forward strand.
GATTTGAAATAAAATTAACTCAGAAAATTTTCGAATTAAAATTAACTTAGAAAATTTTCAGAATAAAAATAACTCAGAATAATTTTCGAAATAAAATTAACTTAGAAAAATTTTGAATAATTTTAACTCAGAAAAATTTTGAATAAATTTTGAAC
>JABUQX010044736.1:2500-52698 GCA_015478945.1 Trachelipus rathkii
AATTCCGAAGAATTGGAGGAGAGCTGTAATAGTACCTTTATATACATGGTAAAGGGAGAATAAGTGGGAATTGTAGGGGAATTTAGTTTATTGAATGTTGTAGGGAAGATATATGCTAGTATTTTGGTCGAAAGTGTGCGTCGAGTGACTGAGGGTCTGATTTGGCAGGGTGTGTAAAAGGAGGGTTTTGAAAGTAAATATAGATAACAGGAAGGTGATGGTAATGAGTGAGGAAGAGTCAGCGGTGTGAAATCATTTTGGATGGTGAGTAATTGGAACAATTATTAGTTTAAATATATTTTGGCAATATGTTGGATGAAAAGGGAACGGATGATGCAGTGTTGTGGGAAAGTTGTGAATGGTAGGAAGGCAGCTGGTACAATTAAATTCATGGTGAGTACAAAAGAACTAAGTCTTGAGTGCTCTATGGTTTTACCTGAGGGTATATTGTTACCTATGTTAACGTATAGTTGTGAAACTATGGTATGGAATAAGAAGTATAGATCTAAGGTACAATGTGTTCAGATGGACAATCTTAGAGACGTGTTAGGTGTGAGAAAATTATAAAATGAGGAGTGAACGTATTAGGTAGTTGTATGGCGTGAAGATAGGCGTAAATGAGAGAATAAACGAGAGTATATGGAGATGCTTTGGTCATATAGAAAGGATGGATGATAGTGGGTTGGTAAAGTGGATGCTAATAAGTGATGAGTGGTGTTTGGAAATCGTACGGACTGAGAGACCCGACAGAAAAAGTGATTGAAGTAGTAAAGGAATGCCTGAAGGAAAGGAATGTAAGTTTGGCAGAGACGAGAAGAAATGTGCATAATAGGAGTGAATGTGAATGATAGGGTTTTGTGAGGAAGTATGGTTGTGGGCCGCCTGGTCCAAGGGATGAACCCTCATTGACAAGATAACCACAAAGTGAGAGTCCATCGCAGTCTCGCTGAAGCCCTAAGGTGGATTTTTTTTCTGACTGCCGACCGAGCTCTCACTGTAAGTTTATGGAGGGGACGATAGGGAAATGGAGTGGGTTTCTTTTTCGAACTTTACGTCATTGGTTCTTCTACTTTGCTTTTTCCTGTGGTATGTTTGCGTCACCTCACCCCAAATCTTTGAAAGGAAGTAGATGATGACGATTATGTAATATATATATATATATAATATATATAAATTATATATATATTATATAGAGAGATTAGTTATATATATATTATATTAATATATATATTATATAATATAATATATATATATACTATATATATATATATATATATATATAGTATATATATATATATATATATATATATATATATATATTGTGATATAGAGATTAGTTATGCATTGTTACATTAATCATATCAGGTATTATCATCAAATGTAGGTGCGTAGTTAACAGTTTGGTAAGAGAACTCACCCCATGCATTTTTTTTTCATTGACGAAGACATTCCTAGATAAAGGTAACATTCCCAATAGGAGTCAGAGGATATCCTCAATTAAATGTCCAATATAAGCGGAACTTCTGGTTTGACATTTATTTAGAAGTAGACTAATACAGTAATAATGGATGGACGTGATAATGATGACGGAGAAAGGCAGCCAAAATATTTTAAATACTTATAATAATTTATTCAAAGCTATTAAAATTAAATTAATTGGAAGATTAATATTGACTGTAGAGATGGAGTGCACTTTTTCTTTAAAAGGTGCTAATATATATAAATTGTTTAATCTTGGTCTGTTTTGAACATGTATCTTGGTATCGGTTTTGTTGTTAGGTTTGGATTTGTAAAGCGGACTATTACTGATGTCTAAATGATTCGAACAGATTTGTTTTATGATACTCGAAAGGCCAGTATTTATATAGAGTCTGTCCGGAGCATTGTTTCAGGATTCAACTAAAGAAACAGATGATGAGAACGAATTTTTTTTAAAGGTTTAACTCGTACCACAAGTACCACAACTTACTACAGTGTAACCACAAAACGAAAGTAAATTTGTGAGTGGTCATGAATTTATAATTTTATATAGCAATATATTTGGAAACTTGATGTAACTCAGACGAACCACAAACTGAAGTAGGCTTTGACGGCTTTGCAAACGCGTGGTTCGTTTCAGTTATTCCAAGCGTTAATCCCTTACTCTGATAAAAGATGGGTCAATGATAAACCGTGAATTAAATTAAATTATGCATTTCATTTTTTTATTTGCTTTATACCCCAACCATCTTTCCGTGGCAAAATTTAATTCATAATAAAGTCATTAAATATAAAAAGAAAAAAAGAAAAAGAAATACACCCCTGTCAAAGTGTACCGTAAATTTTGATATTACTTTCGTCTTATCTTAATAATTGTATGTCTCTTAATAAATGACCGTGTGTCTTTATTAATATTTTTTTTAAATAATAGATATATATATATATATATATATATATAGGCCGAAATCACTTCGACAGTCATAGAATGGGGGTAATTAGAGCACTTTCCTCGTAGTTGATTTATTGTGATAGATAGATGACAATGACAAATATGATTTTTAGTAAATAATTGGATAAGTAATAGATGGGCATTTATCAACGTTGGCACTGTTAAGAATTACACAGACTAACTAATAAGATAATGCACTATTTTCCTATCCTAAATAGACCTGCCGGCCTTTAGTTAAATCTAACAATTTATGTAGGGCATCCTCACACTAAGAGGTTCGCTACAAGACTCCCGGGTAGGATTTGGTGGCGTCCCTTCAGGACCCAAGCACCAATCATAACCCTTGTTTGTTTGGCACTCTTTTCCTCCGCGAAGGAAAAGAGGCGCCAAACACTTGACTTTCAAATAATGCGTGGTGTGATTATGTAAGTAAGGAAGCAGACCACCATTACTTGTAAAGTGATATGCAGAGATTCTCTGCAATAGCCTCTTACAGAGATGCATACACTCTAAGACACTGCATGCTATTGTCTTACAAGGATTCCCTAACGTAATTTTGGCTTAGAACTGGTGGCCCTCGAGTGCGAAAAAGGATCTCTGCCTCGGAGAACAGGGGTGAGGCCCCTGTTTCCGATTTCACAGAGATACTTTCTCACCCTCCTTCGATTGGATACATGAAATACAAAGTGGAGGAAAGTGGAAGAACAGGTGAAACACTACTTGTGGAAGGAGAAAGAACTTACAATATGTATATTTAATACCATTTTTAACCACTTTGGTCCTCGTATTAATTACCATAATAACGTCTTTAATCTCTTATTTTCCTCAAGAGATATTTACCTCGGTTCCTCATTTCTTTTCTCTACTTCTTTTATTCCGCGTTTTTCTTGCGGTTTTGAGGGTCAGGAACGAGATTATAGAAAATTTTGACATTTCTTAAATTTTCTACCACCACCTTATCTCCTTTCACAATATGGGCGTTATTATTAGTGATCTTGACGACTTTATAAGGTCCGTGGAATCTTGGAGAGAGCTTACCTCGATTGTACTGTTGACTCTTTACCAGCAGATATTGTGCATCTTTCAAATTTCGAGGGACGAACACATTTCTGTTTCTTAAGTTAGTTCTCTGAGAGAGTGGTTTGGCTATGAGTCCGGCCAGTTTTTCAATATAATTATCATAGGTTTTTGGTCCGTCGGGGATAGACGGGTCTATCAAGCCGTCAGGGATGTTTATATCCTGCCCGAACATCAATTTGCTGGGGCAGATGCCCGATTCTGAGATAGGGGCAAGCCGAAGTGCGAACAAGACAAACGGTAAAACGTCTAACCACCCTTGACTCTCCATGCCTGGTTCAGCTAGCATGGTTCTTAAACTGCTGAGAATCATCTTATGAGTTACTTCCACTTTGCTGTTCGAGAATGGGGCGTAACTTGCAGTAGTTGTATGCATTATTCCTAACAGTTTACACACACTTTCAAATAAATGTGATGTGAAATTTCCACCTCTATCTGTGATGAGGTTGGAGGGAATTCCACACATCGGAATTAGCTGATTAATTAATGTTTTAACGATTGTCTCTTTAGTGATATCCTTTAAGGGATAGGCCCAGACGTAATGGGAGTATCTATCAATGAGGGTTAACAAGTACTTGTATCCTCTACAGACAGGCAATTTCAGTATGTCACAGTTTAAATCTTGGAACTTGTAGGAGACTTCTTTATACTTCCCATAGATAGGGTTTATGCTCCGTCCCGTTTTTCCCCTTTGACATTGTGGACAGCTTCTCACAAGTTTCACTCTCTTATGCATCTGGCGAAACACAAAGTCACATTTTATCGCGGTAAGACAGCGCGAGATCCCGAGGTGTCCTTGAAAGTGAGTCATCCGTATAATATCATCTATATGTTGTTCTGGAAGAATGACTCTGGCATAATTTTGTGATGTATCTACATAAAGAGAGATTTCCTTTTTCTTGAACCAGAAGGGTTGTTTCTTTATGATCAATGAACTTTTTTCTTTATTTTCAAGTAATGCATTTATATACTCATCTTCTAACTGGTCTTTACTAATCTTCTGCGTAATTAACTTCTTTCCTGAAGCGTTTTATCAAGTCAATATGGGCTTCATTACAGCGCTGAATTAAATTTATTCGTGTATTTTCAGTAAGAATATCATTTATTTCATCTAACTTGTTATTTTGCGATTTTTCTTTTATTTTTAGTAATTCATTTTCTTCCATTTCTATTCTCTCTTCCATTCTTAACCCTTTCGGCTTTAAAATTTCTTTTTTCTCAGGAGAAATATTTCTGGAATTTCTTTTGTTTACAATTTGGTTATTTAAAGGATCTACCTTTTTACCCTTCATTGGACTGCCGACCGCAGCACGGGTGTGGTTTTGTTTTATTACCCTATGATAATGTGCTTTGAGTGTCGGAGAGAGTTCTTGATATTTATACGCGGTTGTAAAATTCGAACACGACTCCACGTTGAGTGTGGGAACTTCGCTCTTATTGGCCCGTTTGCCGCGAGGAGGACCAATCACAGCGTTTGTAGGGGAGGGTGTGATTTTCGATGTTTTCACTTCGTCAGTAGCTTCAGTTTCTTCGTTATTTTGATCAACATTATTTATATCATTTATTAACAAATATTCTTCTAAAGGATTCTTCTTTTTTGTTATTAATTTGAAAGAAACTTTGTAACTGGATAGTAAATTCAGACTTCTAATTTCACGAATATTGAAATTTTTATCATCATTTGCTCTTTTATATTTGTTTATGAGTTCACGGCAGTTGGTTTCTATATCAATATTTTTATTTGTAAGGAGATATCCGTACTTCTTGAAGAGTTTCGTTAAGCAGACTAATAGGCGATTTGCTTCGTCGTAATTTCTTTCAATAGGCGAAAGAATGGAACTATAAAATGCAATTGGGAGATCGGCTGTGTCTGTAGTGGATAAAATAACAGCAGCTGCAGATACTTGTGTGGTATGTATGATAATTTTGTAATTAGAAGAGGTGCCAGGATAAGCAAGTACAGAAGCATTTTCAACTGCCTTTTTAATATTTTCGAAGGCTTCATCTGCAGTTGAATTCCAACTGACACGGCGGTTGGAATATGGCTTTCCTTTCAAGAATAGATTAAGGGGCGCTGTTATTTCAGAAAATAATGGGACGCTGCTTCGATAGAAACTAACGCGACCTAGAAAAGATCTTAATTCTTTGATGGTCCTAGGCTTTGGGGTGTCTAAGATATCCCCAATTTTCTCGTGATTAGGTCTTATACCATTTTCATTTACCGTATATCCCAAGTATTCAATCTCTTTTTTGGCAATTTGGCATTTTGTGGGATTTAAACTTATATGCAGATAACTTAACCTCTTCAATACCTTCTCCAGGAGGATTTTGTGCTCATCCTCGGTCTTTGTGTGAATCAATATGTCATCCATATAGGCCTGAGTATTCGGTAGGCCTTGTAGGACTGTATCAATGTAAGCTTGAAAGATAAAGGGAGATGACACATAGCCCATGGGAAGATTTCTGTAGGTAAACGATCCGACATTTGAAGTAATGGTAAAGTACTTTTGTGAGTCTGGGGCCAATGGCACTGAGTAAAATGCCTGGGTCACGTCAAGTTTAGTGAAAAGACGGCTCCCCTGCAGGTTTGAGATCGCATCTTGCAGGTGCGGAAGTCCATAGACTCCTACCTCAGCTCTTTTGTTCAATTCTCTAAAATCGGAGATTATTCTGACTCGATTTTCGCTTTTCTGAAGAACACTCATGGGAAAAGACCAGGGGGAATGGCTGCGGCGAAGGACTCCTGTGGCTACGAGGTTGTCAAGTTCTGCTTTTGTTTGAGCATACAGTTTATGGGGAATCTTCCTTGGCCTTAGCGCAATAGGGGGTCCTTTTATGTCTATTTTATAAGGGAATGTGTTGGCTAATTCTATTAATACTCTCTCTGTAATATAAGCGGCTTCTTCGTCAGTAGTTGTTTGGCCGTCCTCAGCTATTAACGCTGTGCTCATTCTCTTATTTTTATTTTTATATTTTTCAAAGATTTCTTCCCACCGTTCCATTTGTCTCAATTTTATGTGGTGGTTTTCTGGGAGATATGGGTTTACAAATAACTCTGAATATTTCGATAATAACTCATTAAAATTTAAAGAACTACGAGGCACATGCACAGGAGGAGGAGGAGAGAGAGAGAGAGAGAGAGAGTTGAAGGAGAAGAATTTGGAACATCATTAATATTAAAATTCATATTCCTACTCAATTTTAACGTAGTATTTGTGACTTGATCTAATAATAAATCTTCTTTAAAATTAATGCCCATCTCAAAATTCTTTAAAAATGTTAATCCTAAAATATTTGTACTTACATTAGCTACATAGAAAGTATCCCTATAAGTCCGTCCCAATCCCAGATCGATTTCAATATCTTTAATACCATAGACTGCAATTTTTGAGTTGTTAGCTGCAAGTAGGTATCCTACTGGCGCTTTTTGATGGTCATTAGCATTGCAAGATAAAATATTATGTACAGAACCTGAGTCTAATAAATAATCGATCTTATTAAGTGTGTCATAGACTATATACAAGTTCAAATTGTCAATCTTGCAAACCCTTTTGTCTCCCTCAACAGCGGCTGTAACTGTCTTACTGCTTAAGCAGCGCTCGTTTTCAGCACTCAAATTCGTTGGGTGTGACAGGATATTTGCTTCATTGCTTCCATTCTCACTCGTATTATCTATGACACCCCTCCCCCCCTTTAATAAATTTGATTTAAAAAAGATATATCCCACGTGCAAGGGATTGACAATAGCAATAAAAGGATTATTTTGTACATTACCAAAATTGTTTGAGACATTTGTTCTGAGACCTTGTTGGATATCAGTATTATTTAATATAATATTTTTATTTATTGGTATATTTTTGTTTTGTGGACTACTACTACTTATCATATTTAAATTTTTAGAGTTCTTTAAACTAGAAGGATCATGCATTCCTTGTACATTTGTGTAAATTGAATATGATTTATTGATAAAGTTTTTATTTATTGGTTCATTTTTTTCATTTTTATTGTCATTTTTAATGGAATTTATATTTTCCGTTTGGGTAGTGCTGGTAGTTGTATCTATATTTTGATCAATTTCTGGATCAATATTGTTCATATTGTTTTTAATAATAATATTATTTTCATTGTTATTATTATTATTATTATTATTATTATTATTATTATTATTATTATTATTATTATTATTATTATTATTATTATTATTATTATTATTAGTAGTAGTAGTAGTAGTAGTAGTAGCAGTATTTTTACCACTGTTATTTTTAATGTTAATGGAGTTATTATGATTTATATAATTTATATTTAATTCACCAGCACTTTTATTTTGTAAGTTTATTTCATTAATCACATCACAGTTTGTAATAGGGTCACTTATCACTTGGATGGTATTATTAAATCTCACTTTTCTATTGTGAGTATGCTTTTTTCCACGGCTGCTATTTGGTGGTAAAATTTGCAGCCTTGTTAGCAGTTTTCCGACGATGATGGGACATTTTTCTGGTTATTACCATATATTAATGGATACATAGGACACTCACTGCTCTCACATTTGAAGGCTTTGAAGAGATAGCGAGCATGATAGAAGCATAATTGATTGACAGCGTTATTAAAAGCTTTACTATATCCATTTGTATCCGATCCTGAATAGCGTGACCTACTTTTGTCACGCGTCCGATTTCCTCTCTCAGCTGAGTCTGCTTGGTTTTTAACGAACAGCTGAAAGTTGTGTGCGAGCTCGGTCACAATTTTTGTGAGGTGGGCCATCTGGTGGGCCATTTGACCTTCACTCTTGTTCTCAGTTTCATGTTTGCGCTCTTGGTTGCGCGCGCTGAGAAGTGGGTAGGCGGAGTCTGTTTCTCTTGTGTCTGTTCTATTTCGCACAGAATTCACAGAGCTCCAAGTCTGTTCTTCGTTTGGTTGATGATAACTTCTTCCTTTTCGAACAAAATTCTTATAAAGATCATCTGAAACTTTGACCATTCTTACCAGATCGTTTTCTTCGGCTAAAGAATACACTGACATCTGGATATTTTGGGGCATTTGCTCCAAGAAGAGGTCTATGGCAAATTGGGGGTTGTGTTCTACCAACACATCGAAGCTTTTGTTCCCCAATACCCCCTTGACTCGATGGAGATATTCACTGGGCAATTCATCGGGTCTCATGCCCTGTTTAAATACGTCTCGTATCCTATTTCTCAAGGCTGGGAGGTAAACCTCCTCGATGTTTTGTAATAGTTGACGATAAGCGTCATTTTTAAGAGGGAATGTGATTTTGGAGACCAAATTTGTGGGCAAAATTGGGGCCAACAAACGAACACGTTCGTGGGTATCTTCTATGTGATTTAGTTTGAAGATCGTGGTGGTCGCACTTAACCAGTTTATAACGTCATAGGGGTCAAAGGTTGGTAACTGACTTGATGTTAGTTGACTGAACGTTTTCAATGGTGAATTGCTATAGGGACGCCGCGTCCTTTCGTTTTGGCGCGAAGATGGAGGCGTCGTTTCCACCTCCGTTTCTGAGAGAGAGGCAGATGGGCCTCCCTCATCATGAGAGGGGGAGAAACGTTGAGGGGAGGGAGTTTTGTCCTTCCCTCTTTTTGTGGACTTCTTTGTTTGCGTCCGAAGAGTCAGCTTTTTCGTTGACACCATTTCTATGGCTTGTTGTTGCTGACTGCTTTTGAGTCACTGTTTTTAGGTGTTGTTTTAGGCCTAAATCGAGAGCTTGAATTTTGAATTTTCGCTTTCGAAGTAATAACGACTTTCTGTCCTTATTTTAATGAAGCAAATAAGAAGCTTTTTCTTCACGTTATTAATTTTGACTCAAATAATTTATTCCCTTTAATCCAACTATCACTATTTTAACACTGAACTGACGAGAGAAAGTACCGGATTTTTTTTTTTTTTTTTTTTCAATTATTAATGTATCTGACTCCAATTAGGGGGTTTAGCCCCCTGTCGCTCCTGGGGTTACCAAAATGACGTCTAGGCCGAAATCACTTCGACAGTCATAGAATGGGGGTAATTAGAGCACTTTCCTCGTAGTTGATTTATTGTGATAGATAGATGACAATGACAAATATGATTTTTAGTAAATAATTGGATAAGTAATAGATGGGCATTTATCAACGTTGGCACTGTTAAGAATTACACAGACTAACTAATAAGATAATGCACTATTTTCCTATCCTAAATAGACCTGCCGGCCTTTAGTTAAATCTAACAATTTATGTAGGGCATCCTCACACTAAGAGGTTCGCTACAAGACTCTCGAGCGTGAGTTGGCAGCGTCCTATCTGGACCCAGGCACCAATCACAGCCTCGCTTGTTTGGCACGACCTTCCTTTGAGAAGGAAAGAGACGCCAAACACTTGACTTTCAAATAATGTACATTATGTAAGTATGAAGCAGACCACCATTAATGCAAAGTGATATGCAGAGACTTGCAATAGCCTCTTACAGAGATGCATACACTCTAAGACACTGCATGCTATTGTCTTACAAGGATTCCCTAACGTAATTTTGGCTTATATATATATATATATATATATATAATTTTTTTATATATATATATATATATATATATATATATATATATATATATATATATATATATATATATATATATATATAATTATATATATATATATATATATATATATATATATATATATATATATATATATATATATATATATATATATATATATATATATATATATATATATATATATATATATATATATATATCTCCAATCTGGAGAATGGATAGCTTTCGAAATTAATGGTACAGAAACTTCCCAAACTAATTTGAGATAATATATATATATATATATATATATATATATATATATATATTATATGTTGACAAATATAGCATAGCAGCATACATCTATATAAATAAATATATATATATATATATATATATATATATATATATATATATATATATATATATATCGTGGTACACGACCGTAGCCTTGAGAGGGTCTGAGCCCCACCCCCCCGAAATTATTTAAACTATCAAAAGTTTTTCATAGCTTGAGTCTTAATTTTAATTTATAAGAATAATAAAAATAATAATCAACGCAACTTATCAGTAAATATTAGTGGAAACGAGGAAAACATATTTGTGGTTTTTGAAGATTTATTAGGTTTCGTGGCTGTTTAAATGACAAAAGATTGAAATAAATAATTGCTTTCTGATTATACAACGATATGCATGAACGAAAACAACGATGGAGTCAATTGACTCAGTTGTGAAATTTTACGCGAAGAAGTATGATTGATGATGCACCAGGCAATAAAGAAAACTTTTAGAAATTGTTCAAGCTTCGAAAATAACCAACAGCATTTTATGTTCCTTGATGTTCATATTCATCTGGAGTACAACATATTAGAAACTTATAGCAAATGCGAAACAAGGTGGGTAGAAAGTAACGATGGATCGTTACAATTTAGAGAAGTTTTAAAGCAATTGCCGAGCCTTAGCGAAGCTTGAGATGGATCAAGATATTGAACCTTCTTCAAAAACTTCAAAATCTTTTGAAATATGTAATCACGAGCGAACGTGTTATAAGTTTAAGTATGACTTCAACTTTATTTACCTTCATTGCAGTCTCCATCATCAGTGAGAGCGCCTGATCTTGCCCAGCAAAAAAAATTCCTATAGGATCCCATCCATTCCTATCTTAATTAAGATAGGAATAGATGGAATCCTATAGGAATTTCTTGATGGGATATTAATCATCTTGAAAATGCGATGTTTTTTTTGAAAGATTCTAGGTCAAACAGCGATGAAAAATTTTCAACCATTTTGAAAGTTCCAACGGAACTTCGTTTTCTGTTAATGAAGAAATGAGATTGAGACGTTTCAGAATCAGACATGTATCAGAAGAGACACAAGGCAATTGCAATTTCTTTTCCTGAATGGGTTTTCAAACCAACTAGAGAGGAAGTTCGTGAGCCATAGATTCATACTTACCAATCCTAATAAAGCTATTTCATCGATATTTATTAAAAATTTTAAGAATTATGTAAATAAATTTGATCTACACAGTTATAATTGAATTGTTAAGGATTTTTAGCATTTCTCTCTCTCTCTCTCTCTCTCTCTCTCTCTCTCTCTCTCTCTCTCTCTCTCTCTCTCTCTCTCTCTCTCTCTCAACAACGTGCACACCAGAAATATATTTTTCAACTCTGAGAAGGTTCAAAGCATACTTTTTCAATTCTACAGTTGAGGAAAGACTAACAAAAATAGCTTTAATGAGTGTTCATCATTTTGCTGTTAAGGGAGCATGCAAAATAACTTATATATATATATATAATTTTTTTTTTTTTTTTTTTCTTTTTGGTACTGAAATAGCTTACTCATGATAGGATAGCAGTCAGCTATCAATGATAGATAATATATATATATATATATATGCAATATATATATATATATATATATATATATATATATATATATATATATATATATATATATATATATATATATATTATATATATATATATATATATATATATATATATATATATATATATATATATATATATTGAATTATAAGATTATATATTGAGTAAAATTTGGAGGTGATGGTGTTTATTTTGGTTCTGGGAGAAGTTTTACGTGTCTTATTTTTAGTGTAAAATTAATGGAATTGTGAATGAGATATTACATCCCATTTACACTGTCGGAGTATATTTTGAAGACTAATTCCCAATTGGATAGATTTCCTTTTGACTCTTGACTAGCACGCAGCTCCTTTACTATGTGCACCTAAAGGGCTGCTTAAATTACCATCCTGAAACTCTATGCTTCCATTGTCGATGGGCTCTGGACTCGTCGCTCCACTATGTTTTCGTAATTGAGTGACAAGAACCATTAGAGAAGCAAGGAAATTAATCCAGAAAAGATAGGAGGCTAAAAAGCCATGGATTACTAAAAATATTATCACATTATGGATGAAAGGACAAAGAGAAAATACAAAGGAAAAATCAGATATATAAGTATAAGCAGAATAATGCATAAAGAATGTAATCAAACTAAAGAAACTTGGATGAAAAACCATTGCTTAGATATATTGAGAATTTGTCAAGAGATCAAATGATGTACAAAAATGTTTCTGGGATAACAAGCGAAAAAATGTACAAACAAGGAAAGGCAGTGAAGAATGTATGGAAGAGGTTAAGGAGAGGATTAATGAATAAAATAGTTATTTTTAAGAATATAAAGCACATACCTTGAATGTCCACTACAACGGAAAAGGGTCAACAATTAAAATATGCATGAAGAAGTGGAGACCACCATCGCCTGAAGATGAAAACTCGAAAAGCAGAACGTGTGAAGACTCTGGGAGAATTTCCTTTTGAGAAGATAACAACTCTGGGTAAAAAAAGGGTTAAGAACCCTAAGAAGTAATAAAACCAACGTGTAAGTCCGTTACCAAAAATCGATAACGTTAGGCTGAGATAAAAATTCGTATAAAGAGTATATATGACAAGTAGCGAATCAAGTAAAAGAAATAATTTGAGAGAGAGAGAGAGAGAGAGAGAGAGAGAGAGAGAGAGAGAGAGAGAGAGAGAGAGAGAGAGAGAGAGAGAGAGAGCGATCTATATATAGAGAGAGAGAGAGGAGAGGAGAAGAGAGAGAGAGACTAAGTGAGAGAAGGCTTTCTACATCAACTGTAAAAAGCACGGATTTAACCAAGATCCTAAAGAATCAGGAAAAGTAATGTAATTAAGAGAAATATATACTGTATATATAAAGCTAAGGCCTCATCCACATTGAAGCTTTAACAAAGAATTTTTTGATTATGTTCCATGTTCCCTAAAAAAAGTTACCTCTTGTTATAGAATGTTTTTTTTAAATTTCTATTGTCAGCAGCAAAAGTCGCCGCTTGTTTCTCCTCGTTTCCATCTGGAGTGGTAAAGATTAAAGTAAAATAGGAAACATATAGCAACAAGCCCGGAGACATTGATAGAAAATGTCTCGAATAGTGAAGTGGGATAATGATCGGATTATTAAATTAATTGAGGAGTACAGGAAATAATAGTGCTTATGGGTGCCAACGGATAAAAAAAAATATAAATGCAGAAATTTAAAGGAAGATTCTTGGGGGAAATCGGTAAAGCTTTGGAGACAGATATTGAAATAAAATGGAAAACGGAAAGTTTTATTGCCCATTTTTTCAAAAAAAAAAATATATGTATATATATTTGTTTCCAAATTTCTGACGGTCTTGAAACTTGGTCTAACCCACACTTCTCGTTTTCTTTTCTACTACTACTACTACTAATTACTATAAATGCTGCAGCTGCAAGGAGCAAATCTTCCTCAGCCATTATTCACGACAAAACGGACATTCTGCTATACAGTTCGGTGTGAACATCTATCTTGCTACTAGAAATATATGTTGCCTTGAAGCAGAAACAAAACTCAAATGTGCCTTTGGTTTTGTTGCTTCAGTGTAGACAAATTCAAATGTTACTACTTGTTGAGCTACAAACGTTTCTGTTTGCTACTACATAGTGGACGAGGCTTCTTAAGATTGGCTTTAACAAAAGAAATATTTTAGTGACACTTAAGATGATCTTATTAAATGTAAGGAAAATCCATTAAAATCTATTGTTCAAGCAACATTGTAATAAAGATGGGTATAACATCGGCTTTAAAACAGTGCTAAAGCTGATGAAAGGAAATTACAGGCTTCTGAAATGGGATTCCTGAAAATATTGCGGTAAGTTTTCTTGGAAGTAAATAGTAGCAAATTAAGGATACTCGAGAAATTGTAAGTTTCAAGGGAAACAATAAAACGGTGAAAAAACAAATAACAATTCGTTTTTGCGGGACATTATGAATGACCAGAAATTAGAAGTGTTTCTCGTCTCTGTGGAATTATCCGAAGAAGACGGGCAGGACCTACGATGACATACATGGTTTTGGTGGTGGTGGTGGGAGTACTAAATGTAGACTATTTCTAAGGGCAAGAGAAAAGGAGAGAAAGGTTAGTGGCAACTCATGGTTGCCACTGTCCAAGTACATACACAACTGTAATTATATATATATATATTTAGCATATATATATATATATATATATATATATATATATATATATATATATATATATATATATATATATATATATGTTATATATATATATATATATATATATATATATATATATATATATGCCTATTGTAATGTCGCCGATATCCACAACCCCAATATTTTGAAGATTCGCATCCGCACTAAATAAGTGTGGATGTCAATTCCTTTTATCATTACTTATCTTCAAATTTTTAACACAATATTACACTATTCATGAATTACAAAATACACACATATATAAATAATAATAATAATAATAATAATAATAATAATAATAATAATAATAATAATAATAATAATAATACCCACGGAGAGAGAAGAGTAGAATTCAAAAGGATAAAGCCCATTGGATATGAAGAGAGGTTTATATTATTTGCAAGTTCATATTTGAACATATATATATATATATATATATAGGTAGTATATATATATATATATATATATATATATATATATATATATATATATATATATATATATATATATATATATATACCTTAATGAAAGTGACCTAAACATGAAATTTGACAGTTTAATTGTTAATTATATTTTCACATTAGCATCCTCTCTGATATCAATGATGCAAATCCAAGCTTTTGATTATCTTCAATGATGGTAATGGTGAAAGAAATTATTGTCCAATTGATTCCAAAGCTGACTAAAGAAATTTTAGTTGAATAGAGATTGTCATCGGATAAAAACATCAGTTTGTCTTTCGACCTTTGGCATCAAGCAGTGAAGATGAACAAGACAGTCTGATGACAAACATAAAGTTGGTAAAATAGTCGATTTGTATTTTGAGAAAAATAAAGAGACCACAGAGTGACATTAATAATATTGAATTATTGAAAATAACGAAGGAAAAATATCCCCTATTGAATTAATTTGCTCGGCATTATCTAGTTTGTTCTCCCAGCAGTGTCTTGATCGAAAGTTTGTGTAGTGGGGCAAAGTATATAGTATTATATGATCAAAAACAAAGACTTTTACTTGAAAATGTAGAAAAAATTCGATTTTTGAAATGTAACGTATTTAATAATATTCAAATATTAAACCTGTTTTTTTGACCTCTTCATAAATGGGTGGACGTTAGGATACTGATGGTGGGATTCATGATATGTTCGATCCCCGCATCCTCGTAACACATTCAGTGCGGCGAAAATCTTAAACTGTCCAGTGCTCGTTTCTTAACGTTATTAGTAATTACAAAAACGTTACAGGACCAGAATTGCAGGTATCCCAAATGGTTAATGAGATTTAGGTTATGCTTATTACAGTTATAAAATTTTATATGTTCAATAGTAAATAAAGATGTGTTACGGTAAGCAAAGAAAATATCTCCCCCGGGATTCTAATTTACGTTTGTTGAGAACAAGAGCTTAAAATCCATTGTCTTAAATTTTAACCATTCGTCCACCTCTCAAAGTCAAAAGAAATCTTAGCTTCAAAACGAACTTTCAAGCCGTATGGAACTCATTGAGGCCTCGCCACGTTTTTAGCTTGTCTTTTCCTAGTCATAAGCAATATTTAAATTGTATAATTTCGACTTTCATGGAAATATACCACACCTTCCACGAAACAATGTTCGTTGGCGCAGCAGTTGAACAACGCTAGCAAGCAAATACTGGCATTCTTATAACTACATTTCGCTGGCGGTAACTGCAAATTTGAAGTGACTATATTATCGAATATCCACATCAACGGATATTAAAATTTTAACCCGCTTACGGAAATACCAAAGATACTTTTTTAATTCTATCTAATATTAAATGATACCTCACATTTCTAAATCCCATACACTACTAGAAGCCTATTCTTCATACCTTCTATCAGTGGCGATATCCTTATACTATACTCTATATATATACTGTTTTGCACTTTATATGGATTTCATATAGGGATTTGGTACCTATATTATGTCCCATTGTTATTCATATTCTATATTGGTTTTGCTAAATAATATATATCTCTATATTTTAGTGATATTTATCCACTATTCACCGTGTCTCGCCAAAATCCCATTGTAATGAAATTCGCTATTCACACAAACAACTAATGCAATTTAATATAATTTACCTTATTGTACCTATATAACCTCAGTTTTAAGGACTGACATCTCTTCAACTACCTTAATCGTAATATCTAGTTGTGCATTAACTTTTCTAATTAAATTTTGATAGATCTATATCGTGTGCATTTTGTGAGGTCATCTTGTATTATCATTTTATTAACCGGATCTGCCAGACAACATGCTGATCCTTGAAACAATGTATAACGGAACCCATCTAGACCGTCATTGTTTATCTTCTTGTCTCTACGTATCAGCAAAGGTGTTGATATATTATGAAAACAACAAGGGGCGGGTGAGAGTATCTATATATATTTACTGTTTTATTATATTCTATTTATACTTGTTCAAGATCTATTCTACCTCCTCCATTTATAATACAATTATATTTTGTTTGGTATGTATATTAGGTTAAATCCTTACAGTATTGTCTTTAGTTCACTCACAGTGATGATTATTATCCTCCCCTTATAATTGAATTTGGTACATAACTCCCTCTCCTATATATCTTAAAATATTCTCTATTAACCTAATATATATAATCTAGGTCTAACTACACTTTTAATTTCTCTTTTACTTATTTATATGTATATTTTCCTTTCAATATATAATACTTTATATCTCCTACATCATATATACATAAGTTTTAGTATAAATGACAAAGACCTATAATTAATCCATATACATAATCTGTTTCCCTTTTTCCTAAAGTATAAATATAATTAGATGGTTACCTAGACTAACATTTATATATACACCTCACCTCTAAAATTTTTCTTAATTATATCTTTTAATACTAAGATATACAGACTTCTATGTCATAGCGTCTTTTAGTCCTACATATATCATTACTTATTCTTTTAATACTTTCCTATATTATTTTTTTATATGCTTCTTATCTGTGATGGTTTCATCTAAAATACTCTCTTTCTAATTGTATTCCTCCGTTAAAAGTATATATGTTGTTTTTTCATATCAATTATGACTTACATTCCTACATTTCTTTCTCTCTTTAATTATCCTTAAATGTTGTAATTCATTTATAAGCCTTCTCTAGATTGCACACATTAGATGGTTGCTATATATACTATATCGTTACCATCATATTTCCCTCTCCTTAAAACTATCTAACCTAACTACAGTCTTGCTTTACAGAATTTACTACTCTACTACCATTCTTCTTTCCTAATTTCTGGTTGATAAAACCGCATGCAATGAAGAGAGGTGAGGTAGAATAAGAGGAGACGGCGACGAGGAGATTGAGAGATGAGTCACGATTGAGAGTGAGATGAGTAAGAAGAGAGAGAAGAGAGAGATGATGAGAAGTAGAGAGAGAGCAGACGAGAGAGAGTACGAATGAGAATTTTATTTGTATTTTAGAATCTTATGCTATATAATTTTTTTAACACTAATTGACATTTTTTAACTAACAATGTTAACTCACTGTTTTGTTCAAACACACTGCTTTACCCTTGGTAAAACTAGCTTATTTATTATATTATTTGTGGGTCAGGGTGCGTCTGTGAGTGAATGGAAAGTGCTGACGGTCGTACTAGTGGAGGGGTGGGTGTAGAGATGACTTTATATTAACTTTGCACAATGCCTGTTGTCATCTTGTTAATTTCGAATCAGTTGAACATCATCTCTTTAAACTCTCAACTTTCTAGTATTGTCTAACAATTTTGCTTATATCGAGACACATATATCCGAGGGATTCCCTTCAGTAAACTCAATCTTGTAATCATCTCTAACTGCAAAATATATTTTTGTTCTATTTGAATTTTTTTTATAAAATTCCTCCCGTACTCCATACTATCACTTAAGGGCGGATCGTTTTGTGGCTCCTAATTATAACATTATCCATTAACTATTTACTAATAAAGCATACGTTATACGAAAACCCCGAATCCTTCACAATCTTTATGTCTCTCCTTCATAGAAAATGTCTATCTATACTTTTACCAATATGTAATTGTATTTTCCTTTTGGTATTTTCTGCTCTCGCTATACTCGGCTTGACGTCTAATACAGGCTGTTACATCTACGTCAAACAATGAGGTGTGACAATTTTTAGAAGATGAGGTACTAAACATCACTATTTATAGTCCGCTTGTTTTGATACGTTTTGTATCACATTAGTACCAGGTTGGGGAGGAGGCTCATGGTCATTCAGTATGTGTTAACTATCCTTGATACAATGATCTAATCACCGAGAACACTACACAATTTCCCTTATACTGGTTACCAAATCGCTATACATAAACCTCACGCTTCAGTAACTTGTGCTTCACCATAATACTTATAGTTACTTTATTCGATCAATGAGTGTCTATTCCTATTTCTTCCATTTTCCCCCTTACTTGAGTACTTCAACTTCCTGCCCACAACTTCTTCGTCTCAGGCTTAATACTAACTTTAAATCCAGCAACTTACATCACTCACTTACCTAAAACACGTAAGTTCTCTTTGGCATCACTCTTGTTTAATAAGGACTGTGTTTTGCGCGAATCGCAATGCGTCGCTTCTACGCTTCTTCTTGCAAACTCAACACTCCTTGTAATAAATTTTTTTTTGACACTTCATTACCCTCATACCTATCACTAATCAATCCGTCAATGCTCTCAGAGATTCTTGCTAGACATTTCAATGTTTGCTCGTTTGGGAGTTGGTGTAGTTCTTGTGTGGAGGGGGGTGGGTCGCGTGCTGTCTGTTTAACTATTCTTGGTTGAGCCAGTATTCATTCTTTCTTTGGCTTAATCGTTTTTTCCAAAAATTCATAGTTTCTCCTGGTTTCGTACCTGATATATCTGCTTTTCTTCGTTCGTCTCACTTTTCAGCTACTGATAGAAAGCAATTATCTTGGACTGTCGCGCATAAAATATAGTCTCTTTCTATCCCTTTCACTAATGGTTATCTTTAGTTCAATTCATTATCGGGGATCAACTGCGCAGTGGAATATTCTACGGGGCTAAGAGTTACTTTCAAAAGAAATTCTGTGGCTTTAGACCTTTTTCTACGTCCTCTACTGATTAACCTTTATATATCTGGTCTTCATTGTTGACTACAAAAATATCCCCCAATTTTACATCTAGTTCCTTGTGATACATCTGCTTTCTCTACGTTTGTAACCATCGTGATCTGTAGCTAACATCCTACTTCAAGGTTCTGAATCTACGTTTCACGGCTCAATTATCAGGTATTCATATCTTCCTACCCTTGCTTGTTCGCCACATCTCTGTGTCATACGCTCCTACTGTTTTTCTTATTTTTTTGTCGCTCAACGAGGGGAATTCTCTTTCTGGAGGGTTAGTATTGGGGGCTATTTGCGCACCACTTATTTTTAAAGAGATCTCCTCATGTACATCCTTGTTTTGCTTCTCGTTTTGAGTTTCTATTTAACATTACTAGAATTTTCTGGGGCAAACCATAACCTAATCCTGTTATATATATAAATAAATCACTCTAGTTACTAATATGCTACACTATTTGTATCCTTAACTCCTTCAAGTCTGTTGTAAGTTATCTTGCGTTTTACCACGACTTTCCTCTCTTTTTAAACTAGAAAAAGATGATGAGAGAGTAAGCATGTACACGAGGGCAGTGAAAAAGAGAGAGAAGTAGGATGATATGAGAGGAGATGATGAGAGAGAGTTGGAACATTAAATATATATATTAGAGGGACGCAGAAGGGGTTGGGCTCGTTCACTCAGTATTGTAGTATTATATTATTTCATTTTATTGTTATAACTTTGTGATAAATCTCAAATTATACTTTTCAATTATATCTACCACGCTATTCTTCATTACTATGTACTTGTTATTTATCTGGTTATATTTTATATATAACTTATTATATATTTATTCTTATTATATAATAATAATACCTCTATATATCATCATTTACTTTTATCACATTCAATATCTACTGAAGAAAGAGAAAGAATGAGAGAGAGAGAAGAAAGAGAAAGAAAGGATAGAGAGAGAGCAGTATGAGAGCAGTATTGAGACGAGAGTGAGAGAGCAAAGAAACATGAAGAAATTACAGTAGTTGAGCAGTTTACGCAGACTGTCATTATTTGAGGAGGAGTTTTTGTTGGCTATATCAATATTACCTATCCCATTGCCATTATAATTTCTTTTAGACCTGCATAATACTACTACACTCAGACAAAATTTGCTATCTATTTATAAAGTATTTTATAATATTTGTAATATTCACAATACTAAATACTACCACCCATATTCGTATATTAATTCATTGTAACATCCGGTTTTTCTGTAAAATGTCTGTTGCTAATAAAACCAATTATTTTTTAAAAATGTATATAGTTATAGCTTTTATTAAACCATCTTATATTTATACCTCTTATTTACTATGTGACAATTTTATCATTAATATATATTATATAAACTATATTTTATATATATATATATATTTATTAAACATTGGTAGATACTTATATTTGTAATAGCCACTGTTGCTATAATTATATATTATCGTGATATATTTAAACAGCTTTGCCCTATTTCAAATACAAATTTAAATAAAAAATAATCATTATACCTATGTTTTTCGGCTTATATTGTTAATGAAACTTTTCTCTCTCCTCGTCTGGTACCGATTATATTTATTTGTGAATGTTATTTTTTAAAAATGTGTGTAGTATTTGAGGGATTTGCAGCACTCCCTCGTCATCAAAGTTTGACTTCTTTATCAAAAGGGATAAATTCAAAAAATATATCCATATAAGCACCAGCTATATATAATTTAATACCAAGGATTTGAGAGCTTGCGTTTTCTTGTATATAGTCCTTTCATTAGTCCATATATGGGCGTGTGATGAGCGTATGTGTTTCTTTTCTAGAATTGTTTTCTTATTTAATAATATTGAAGCTGACGCGCATTATCGCGAGGAGTAACCATACATAATTAATTTTCTTTCGCTTTTCCTAATTAAGATCAATCTCCTCTCTCTGTACGCCTAAATAATGATACCTTCAAACCATGTATAATTAGTGAAAGTTCATATATAATTGATAATTGTCGGTAAATCAATTAGAAAGTAACATTCTAATATTATTGATGTATATACCAATCATAAATAAACTCTTACACTAGGTATTGCATTTATCTTTTTAATAATAAATTGATTGACAGATAAATAATTTGATAAGAAATAATGGGAAAAACTCTGAATACTTATTAATTTTAATCATAAATGTCTTTGGATGGGCCAAGTAAATTAATTTCTACACATCACTTTATTTTATTGTCTGTATCTTTAGTCATACGTGCTATATAATGTTTGTGCATAAATATCATACATATAAATTATATATATTATTTCTTATTTATCCTCCATATACTTATATATCTATAAAGTCAGCATTTCACGATTCATATGGGCTGAACTAACATCTAATAATAAGGAGGTCGGATATGCCTTAAGTATTTCCGATCCAACTACACTATCAGTTTTCATATAATGTATGTTCAAATATTAAAGTAAAAATTATTATAATTTGTTTTGTGGAAGAGGGAAGTAAGAATTTTATATTGATTTAAATAATATATTATATTGTGTTATTTAATACTATTGCTAATCTTTGTTTCATAAAATTAGTTTTTTTAAATTAAAAGATTTTTAATTACAATGTTTATATGGGAATAATTATACTCATTAATAATTAATATAATTTTGAAAGATCTAAAATTAATAAATATACAACACAATAAAAAAAAAAACGATTACAATCAGTACCCTCAAGACACCTTTTACGATAAAAGTCTTAACCAAATATCAATGGGTTTATTTTAATAAATTCATTTTTTTTTTATTATTATTATCATTTGCGAATGATCAAGTAAGCAAAAATCAGCGTATTTAATCACAACACTGTCAATAATATTAAGTAATCTAGGCTTTATTTTGCGGTCAGGCTTTATGAAGTGCTATATGCTTTGTACTTACAATCATTGACTGTTCTATGTAGCCGTGTTCCGTGACCGACTACCCTCATTTAAATATTTTTTTATATTTTACGTTATTTTTTTTTTTTTTTTGTATAAACATGGACGCTTATTATGGACAGTCTTTTATTTAGGTAATAAAAGAAACTATTAACAGGTGTTTAGATACACAACCTTACATTCATCATGCAATATTAAATTAAGTGATACCATATTCTATGGCTACTATTGTTAAAATATAATAAGAATTTCCTTTATTGTGCAAGTAGTTCAAAATTAATCGCACTTAAGGTTTTAGATATTTAATTTCTTTTATAGACAGAAGAGTTCTGGTCAATACCTTGCGGCACCAAACTTTTAATTTTTTTTTCTTATTACGATTCATCTACTTGAACTATGCCTATAAAATATTGTACTGAAGGTAATTCCCACTCCTTAATATCATAACTCATTAATAGTCTTAAGTATTACTGATCTTCTAAAGTAATACCGATTCCAAGCAAAGAAATCACTTACGACATGTAGTACATGACTGTCTGGCAATTATGGTCCAACATAAGATCCAAATTAATGAATTAGGCCCTCTACATCCTGCCATTTTTTCAAGGCATTAACAAAGTTATGAGGTTTTTGAAATTGGTATTCCTTTATGACCAAAAAGTATATAGGGATTTAGGAACTCCATCTCTACCTTTCCCTACTTGAAGCATTTTTGTCGTTCATTCACCTTCAATAACTAATTAATAAATATATAATATAATAAATTCTTAGTATATATAATAATAATAGTAATAATAATAATAATAATAATAATAATAATAGAGGGTAAGAAAAGTAATAAGTTAACAACAAATTTTAATAAATAGACTTTATTGCATCTTTTCAGCTATTGCAAGAGTAATATAATATAATAATAATAATAATAATAATAATCAATAGCAAGAGTAATAATAATAATAATAATAATAATAATAATAATAATAAATCTAAAAAAATCAACTATTTAATTAATTATAAATCCTTAAATAATAATAATAATAATAATAATAATAATAATAATAATAATAATAATATATTTATATAAAATTTTTATGTACAAAATAATTACTAATTAAAGCTCGACCTTAGCTTCTGTAAAAGAAGAAATGAAACGACTAGATGATCCATAGACTAATAATAATAATAATAATAAATAATAATAATAATAATTAATAATAATAATTTTAAACTAAGAAAGAAATAAATTATAACAATAAATAACAGTAATCTGAATATTTCTATAAAATTATAAAACTAGATTGACCATCATCATAATCATTATAAATAATAATAATAATAATAATAATAATAATAATAATAATAATAATAATAATAATAATGTAGAGTATAAATAAATAAAAATAGATTATATAAATAATCCTAACATTCTAAGGTTATATCTATATAGTCTTATGGTTTGAAGCTGTATATTATATGAAGACTGAACCAAGATCATACAGGGTAACACTGAGACAATACACCTTCTCTCTTATATATATATATATATATATATATATATATATTATATATTATATATATATATATATATCTTATAATGTTATTATTCTAATATTTGACTCTCAGTTATATATACTTATATATTGTTTTCTATTTATTTAGTAGCGGATATACTATTCTATATTTATACAAATTATCTGCTCTGTATATTATTTAAAATATTTCTTTTTATCAGTAATTAAAATGTATATAATATTTTATAATATTTTTATTCGTAGATTTGTAGCCTAACCCACCTCGATACTCTTTTCTGTTCTAATAATATATGCACATAGATGTAAAAGAATAAAAATTTATTTAGGAGACAATGGAAAGGTGTTTCTTCTGGGGGTTCGAACCCACGTTCCTGGCATGCTTGAGAATCGAGTTACAAATCATCTTACTCATTCTAACCATCATGAGTCTCCACTAAGATGGTTTGATGGTAGCGCGATGGGCCTCTATTCTCGGAGCAGGAGCGGTGGCTCGACCCCAAACATAAAATTTCTTCTTCCCATAATAAATTTTTAAATATATATATATATAGTATATATATGTATTTATCTAATAAAATAATAGTTCAAATAAATATATTATTTTAAAAATTTAAGTACTACATATATATATATATATATTATATATATATATATATATATATATATATATAATATAATGTTATTTATTAATAAAATATCATGTTCTAATTATATAAGAAATAACTTCAATTATACCCTGTGTTTATTCATGTAAGACATAGAAGTATTAGTCAATAAAAATTACAATATATATAAATAATTCTTCAAATATATTATTTTATATGTTTTATATATATTATATCTAATTATATAAATATATATACATTATTTATATATATATATATATAATATATATATATATATATATATATATTATATATATATATATATATATATATAATATAGTATATTTTTCTATGCAATGTCTATCGTTGGTACTCAGATTATCATAACAAAATTCTGTAAAAATAATATATGGATATATATATTAAAGAAAGGTTTCATATTTATATATATATTATTATATATATTTATATATATATACTGTATTATATATATATAATTTATATTATAATTATTACTATATATTAATAATATATTATAATATATAAATTAAATGGAATATATAATATTTGCGAGGTGAAATAAATCGAGTTTGTGAAGCTGGAGGTTATAGAAAATAGTGTTTTGTAACATCGGATAAGACGAGACGACATGCTCGCCTCGGTCAGCAATAGGATCTATATACTATTTCAAATTGTGTGAATCGAATCCCTGCAGACCGGTAAAATTTTTTTTTTTGCCGGGTTTCAGTTTCACACTTATAAAGATTACCAGCTCCGGTACGGCCCCGGCCCCTTTTTAAATGTAAAAAAAATTATCCGGCTCCACCCAAAACATACTGCGGCTCCGGCTTCGCCGACCTCTGGTTATTATTATTAAGTCATCCGTCAGTTTTGCCAAGTCCTTCATATTCGTATCTAATTAAAATCAATCAATAAAATTATAATTTATTTTAATCTATTATTATTATTTGTATTTTTAATTTATTATTAATTCATCTTAATCCACATCTTATGACTGTTTATCAGGTAATTTCAATATCGCATGACCCATTCTGCCCGATTAAATTTTAATTGTTACCCACCCGCTTGCATTTTTAACCCCCCCTTTATTTTTTAATATATGCATTAATAATTATTGTTCTCTAGATTATTTTTTAATATATCTGCATATATTTATAATACTAAATAAATCTATATCTTTTGCATAATATACACGAAATGAATTTATATCTAGCTATAATCTGATGATGTATTATTGCAGCAATTTTTTTCTTTGTTTAATATTGTTAATTAAACTTACTTAATCATTCATTATAGTGCTTTATCAGCAGATTTTAATTCGTGTATACTCTTAATTCTTACATTAAAATCCTTTGTGTATATATCAGTGACACGATTCACATAGGCGTTAGTAGGGGGGTGGCTAAAGGGGCATAGCCCCCTAGATTGCCAACTGTACCCCTATATATTTGTTTCGCCAATAAAAATTCACAACAGGCTTATTGAAATTATTAGATAAGGGACCATGCCGCCACCACCACCCCTTAGTTGCTCCCTAGTTGCTCCACTGATTACGAAATTATCATAAAATTGTGCTAACTTTGTTCATATTCATTGGTGTAATTATATTTAAGAATGAATCATTGCTGGCTTACTAGTAAAATAAGTAATAAATAGATAGTCGAATATGCACTGCGAAAAATACTCACACGAAATGGAAAATCTTTAAAATTTGACATTTATGTCAACAATTTATTTTAAATTTTTTTTTTTTTTTTTTTTTTTTTGCAGTGTACATCCAAATCTTCCGCCTAAAACTATTGGTTGGAAATAGAAAGAACAATTGACAAATTAGAAGAAAAATGGTTCCCTTTTTGAAACGAAATTATTACATCTCTTTCAAATGTTTCATATTATTAATATTTAATAAAAATAATTTGTAATACTAAAAATAACTTAATCCAATACAGAATAAACACAAAAATTGTAATGTATTCGACTATGATGGTGTTAATATATATACTATATATATATATATATATATATATTATATAGTATATATATATATTATATATATAATAAATATATCTTCATTAATCGGGAATACAGATATTTCTCTGCATTTCCAGTGTCAATGGTTCTCCATTTCAGACTTATTGATGAAAAAATTATATCCTTGCATGTTAGTTTTGCACGGCATTTTTCTTAGTAAGGCACTACGATTCTCTTCATACCACACGTACTACAACGTAACCAATTTATACACTTTTCTTTTACAATTTTAAAATGCTGTACAATCTACAATCATCCTAGATTATTATTATTTCACTCTCGTTGTACTACTGCTATTACAATGGACACTAATACTATTCCGAGCTCTTTGGTTGCATTGTACTTCCCTTGAAATGGGCTAGTGAGACTATTTTATATACATTCTCTTTTTATTATTTTGAGTTAACGCTCTTATAGTCAATCTCAAAGATAGTTGCTATTATCAAAATTATTTAACAATTTTTTTCAATCATATACTCTCAACCGGTAAAGTTCGAACACATCTCCTTCTTCGACTTTTACACTTTTAGACGCCGTGTTTCAGGGTATGTCATTGATTTTTTAAATGATATTTGGGCTTCCCCTGGTCTGGCAAATGGGTTAAAACAATATAAATAAAAGTTTGGAAATTCGTGAAAGAAATGTACCGAATTCAACTAATAGAATTTTTTATTTTTGAAAACAATTTAACATTTAAATCGAAGAACAATTTCCTTTATTTTCACGTACTACACTGCCAGCTGAATCGATTATCTATCTCTTAGTAGCTCGTTTTCGAGAACTGGACTTTGTTAAGAGATTCACACTCGAACCTGGAGACTGCGTTCAGTCCGAAATACAAAGAATAGTGCATGTGAATGAGGGCTTATAGAAGATTCTCTTGCAACATGAAATAGGCGTCTTTCTGTTTAACTCAGCATATTTTCCAGGTCCCTTCAAAGAGCTTTAAATTGATTTACTTACATAGACTATTTTCCGTACAAATTACAACTAGGCGAATTGTTATTTTCAACCCGATAGCAATCAATGACTTTTTAAAAATATGAAAAAGTATACAAGAATTGATTAAACAGAGCGACACAATTCACAAACTGATAATGAGCGATGAAAATTATTTTCAACAGGATAGTTTCAAAGACTTTAAACAGATGACAAGTCAAAGCTGTTGGGCGATAGAATGTTCAGTGACTAAACTTCTAAACTAAACTAGATATTAGGATCAAATACACCTGATCATTTGAACTCACAGCTGGAATTGTTACGAGCGTAACTGATGACATTTATCCAGCAATGCTTGATTTTTTTTCATAACGGTTGTTGCAGAAGCACCACCAGATATATAATTTCAACAAGATGCAGTCACTACTCACACATTCAGTGAAATTGTGAATTATTATCAGTGATACCCCAATATTCAGCATAAGATTGAATAAAACAATCACAGGACTTAACAGCTCCCAACTATTTTTGAGTGAAACATTCAAAGGATTAGGTCTATGTTTTAATAAGCAAAGGGCCTTCCAAGATCTAAATAATACTATCCAAGAAATAAAATAACGGCCTAAGTCTAGATTTAAATATATACTTAGAAAAGTAATGAAAATATGCTATTTTTAAGGAGTAATAATTTGTGAAGCTGGAAATAATGACCATGTGTAAATCAAACGATTACGATTATTACAATTATTACAATATATATATATTTATATATATATATATCATTATTATATTATATATTATATATATATATTATACTATTATATATTATTAATATAATATATATATCTATATATTATATTGAGGATTCCAAGATTTGACAAATTGAGGGAATAACTTTTATGAAGCGATGTCAACTAAAATTTAAAATTCTAATAATATAATATAATAATAATAATAATTTATAATAATAAAAAAATCTGATAAAAGTAGAAATTAATAATTGTGATTTTAAACTATTATTATAATGTAGCCTTTAATGTTGAGAAAATATGTTAATGTTTTATTGTTCATTCATTTACTCATCACTTTGGGTATAAATATTGCTAAAGGTTATGCGAATATATATTATATATATATATTATCTAGTATATATCTTATATATATATATATATATAATATATATATTATATTATATATATATATATCATATATTATTATATATATATATAGCATCTAACATCTTCTACCTATATCTATCAATACATTTATGATTTTTTCAATAGTAATTTTAATTTTGGTAAATTTTCTTTACTTTTTCTGAATAGCTCTTATTATTATATTATATATATATATATATCATATTCTATATATATATATATATAATATTATATATATATTATATATATATATATACTTAATTTTTCCCTTTTTTAATGATTTTTTTTTATTATAAGGTTGGGCAAACCATTTCGATTAATTATTATATTAACAATTATTATTACTAATTATTTTTTCCCTTTTTATACTTTAAAAAAAATATATTTAAATTAATCACATTATTATTATAATGAAAAAAATCGTTTTGTTTAATAATACCGAAATTATTTTCAAAACTATTATCAAAATTTACACAAATTCTCGCAATTGCTGATACTATCATCAAGCAAGGATAATAATATTATTATTAATATTTTTTCTTTATTTCTAATAATTTTAAAGAAACAAATTAACTAACTTTACTTTTTGGTTATTGTTATTAATATAAAAAATTATTATTTACAGGATCCCCGGAGGATACTCTTTTATCTGTGATAGGTTCCTTACATTCTGTATTTGGTAAGAAATGTTACACTCTGCACACTTTGGTTGTTTGATATTTTTAATACTTTATCATTATTAATATAAATATTAGTCCTTTACTATGCTAATATATCGGTTTACATATTATTATTTATTATTACTATTAAGATTTGCCCAGGAAGGGAAAAAAAAAAAGGTTTTTCCAAATTATTATTTTTTAATTATTATATTATTATTATTATTATTATTATATTATATGTATTATTATTTATACTATATATTATTATATATATATATAATATATATATTATTATAATATAAACATATATAATATATATATATATATATATATATATATATATATATTATATATAATATATATATATATTGTTGCAAGAAGGATGTTAATAATTTAAGATTTACAATTAATTACCTGTAATTTTAGTTTGCCTGAGGTTTCTACATTCCGATTTGGTATCGAGCCCCACTTTTGGTTCGGCTGTGGCCCCCTCCTCAATTTTTTGGTTACTATTTTGTTGTATCACATTTTGTGGTTCTAGGGTTATTTTTTGGATGAGTGGGGTTAAATTTTTGTGCTCCATTTCGGGGGATTCCTTCGCCCCCAGGGGAGTCCATTCGTACCTTCCTGAATGGATGGGTTTCTCAGCTATGGGATCAAAGTTCCATCGGGTCTTAAAATTTACCACGTTGCTTTGTAGGATATTCGTCGCAACTCGAATATTCTCGGCCGGATCTTTACTGCTACCAAAAAGATTTCTTCGGACTTTTGAATTTTTGATTGGTAACTTTTTCTTAAAAGTAGTCACCCCAATTAAAGGTAGGGAACTTAGTACGCTCCGACCACTCCCAACACGCGCCACGACCATACTGAACGTCAGGTGAGCAGCAATCGCTCACTGAACCAAGACTGAAATTTTTTACACAACCACCCACGATCGTGCCTCAAACCAAACTGAGAAAATTTTTGCTTTTCTATTATTCGTAGGCAAGGGGGAAAGAGAGGGAGAGAGAGAGAGAAATATTATAAAGAGATGTTTGGCTCTCTCGCCAAGAATGAGATATACTGTTATATCAATCTTCATTGAATTTTAATTATTTTAGAATTAATGATCTTGTACGGGTAAATTGTATGCTGAGTGGCTCGTATGATACCTTAAGCGCCTGTATTTGGCTTTTATAGTCGCCCCCGGTCGGCGTCCACGCTTGATTTCGATGCTCTCTGCGGTTTCGCGACGGTATCGCGTGTGGGTGATCGTGCTCCCTGTGTACGCGTCCGCCTCTCTCTTCGCTGGGTATGTCTACTGTAAATGAGTGTCCTCTCGCTTTTTATATTATTCTTGAAATATTGGATTTGGAATTGTAGGGCCGTCGGCGTATCGCACTCTGCGGTCTGTGCCTCTGCTGTGTGTGTTTTGCTCTTCTAGCGTCTCCATCCCTCTCCTTCGTCGGTGTTCTCGCTCTCTCGTGGCTCCATCTGTGTGTGTGTCTTCGACTGAGGTGTTCGTGATCGTCGGCGCTCTCCTGCTTCTCTCCCTGGCTTCGCTCTCTCTTCGGTTGTGCGCGTGGTTTGCATATTCAATTTTATTGATTTTCAATTATTTTGACAACTTTAATGATCTGTACCGGGTAAAAAATTTGATGTGACATCTCGGATGTTTTTTTTCTTTCTACCTAGTTTATGTACGTCTTTGTACGCATCCTCGTGTCACGTAGCTCATTATTGAGCGCTCGGTCTGAAGTAGTTGAGTTATGAGTTGAATATTATGGTATTTCAAGTTCATTGAATTTCACATTATTTTGACAAATTCATCGAATTGGGTATGGGCGATTAAACAATTTATGGTGAATCTAGTGTTCCTTTTAACAGTATGGTTTAATAATTTTAAACAGGCAACTGTTTATGTCTCTGTTACTTAGGCTATCGTTGTATTTTCTGCTCACGTGGTATCTTGCTCAAATTGGATTGATTTTTCCATTCTTTTTAATTTTAATGCTTAATATTAGAAGAAAAATTTTCATGTGAATGTCAGTTTCCATTTTAACTAGTACATGGTTTTTAAATAATTTTACAAAGAATGTTGTGCGTAGATTAGAGTTTTTCAGAAGTTTGAATATTAATGGTATTAATTGGCATTGATTTTTATTATTTGAAAATATATGTCTGTGGGTAAAAAATTTTGTGCCTTAGAAATGTTTGGCACTTTTACCTAGTACTGGTTTTTTGAAATTTATTAAACAGAGATGTTGGTAAGATTAGAGTTTCAAGGTTGCAGTATAATGTTATATCAACATCTTATTGAATTTTCAATACTTTTACAAATTCATGATTTGTACGGGTAAAAATTTATGTACATCTAGACAATGTTGGATTTTACTGTATGGTATTAAAATATATTGCAACAGAGACTGTTGAGTGGATTAGGTTCAGAGTTGTTATAATCGGTATTTAATTCATCATTGACTTTTTAACATTCTTTTGACCAAATCGATATGATACTGTAGGGCCAAATAATTTTATGTGAACTATAGAATGTTTATTTTACTAGTATGTATTCGAATTTGAGCCAGTCCCCTTCATGAAGGTCGAAGAGTTGGTATTACATGGCATAAAATTGGATTGGATTTTTTCATATTTTGCAATTTATCTACAATAGATAATTATACCTAATTTGCATGTTTTTGTTACTTTTCAAAAATAAAGTTATGAGATATATTAATAGAGTCACAAATTAATAAGTTAAAAATTTGATTATATAGGTATTAGTAATCATTGCTTTTTAATTTTTTTGGAAAATTAATGATCAGTTAATGGGATTTGTGAAGTTAGAATGTTTTTTTTTAATAGTATGTTTTAAATATTTTACAAAAGAGAACTGTTGAGTAAGATTAGGTTCAACTCGTGAGCAGCAGAGTGTCTCTGGGGCTTCGACGTTAAATTGGATGGATTTTTATTATTTTGAAAATTCTGACTTGTCGGGCTAAACAAATTATGTGAATCGAATGTTTTTCTTGTTTATAGTATGGTTTATTAATAATCTTAATACAGTGCATAATTGAGTTATAAGAGTTGCAATTATAATATATGGTATATATAAATTGGTATTGAATTTTATATTTTGAAAATATGACTTCTGGGATAGAGCAAAGTTACCCATGAATTTTTTTATCTTATTTTTACACCAATGGTTTTTGAATATTGATTAAACAGGGACTGTTGCCAGTAGATTGAGGTTAAGGTTGCAGATTACATGTTATATAAATTTAAATTGAATTTATTATTTTAACAAAATTCAATGATTTTGTAGCTCCAAAAAATTTATGTGACATCTAGCCATGTTGGTTTAATAGTATGACCATTAATTACAAAGTACATTGTCTTCTGCTAGAGTTCAGAGTTGAATTATATATGGGCTATTTAATCATTATTTGAATTTTAATTTTTAGAAAAAAATTATAATTTGTAAGAGGGTTTCTGTGCATCTTAGACTGTTGGCATTTTAAATAGTACTGATTATATAAACAAAAAGAGACTGTTGCCCCGTACGATTAGAGTTACAGAGTTGAATTATCTGGTTATCAAATTGGATTGATTTTTTAATTATTTTGAAAGAAATTTATTGAATTTGAGTAAAGGAGAATTTATGTGATTAGAATGTTCAAATTACTGGAACAAAGTCAAATATTAAATGGAATGTTGAGTAGATTATGAGTTACAGAGTTGACATATATTATGGTATCTAAGTAATTGTAATTTTAAACACATTATTTTGACAAAATTATGACTCTGTCGGGATATAAAATTTTGTGAATATAAATGTTTTTTTTTTTAGGTGGTTATTAAAATATTTTAAAGAGAATGTAGCAATTTTATTGGATAAACAATTTTATATATATACTGGTTATTAAATTGGTTGAATTTTCAATTTTTAAAATTATGATCTACTGGTTACGGGGTCAAAATTTATGTGAATTAGACATGTTGGTTAAATAGTAATGGATAAAATATATTAAAAGAGAATGGTTGACGTAGATTGAGTTATAATTATTTCTTATAATTATAGTTATTGCTTTTGATTATAAAACTTGACTGTGTACGGCTTAAATTATTATGTATGTCTTACTTTTTAACTAGTACTGTATATATAATTCCAGAAATGTGGTCCTCTGAAAGTTAAATGAGGTTTGCATATTTATTTTTTTTCATTATATTGATTTTAAATTATTTTGGACAAAATTATTGAACTCTGTAGGGAAATAAATTTTGTGAATATGCATGTTTTCTTTTACTAGTTGGTTATTAAATATTTAAAACAGAAGATGTTGAAGTAGATTATAGTTATAGTTGATATATTGGTATATAAAATTGCATTGAATTTTTTCATCTTTTTGAAATTAATGAATCTGTTAGAGGCAAAAAATTTCATGTGAAAATCAAACGCATACAATAAAGCTATTTAAAATAAGAAGAAGAAAACGAGAGAAGAGAATATAATTATATATATTAATAATTATTATACATAATATATATATATAATTAATATAGAAATATTATTATGTATAATATTATTATTAATAATATGCTATATAATAATAATAATATGATATAATATAATAATATAATATTATTATTTTATTATTATTTTTTTTTATTATTATTATTATTTATTTTATTTTTTTTATTATATTATTCTTTCGTATTCTTTTTTTTTCTTTATTTTAAAACAGGTACTAGTTAAAAGGGAACTGTTAGATGTTACATAATTTTTGGAGGGTAAGATTTTGAAGAAGCTACACGAAACAATTCATCAAAAAACTTATTTAATCAATTGTCATACAAAAGTTTTTGTTCAAACAATTTGGTTTGTAAATTAATTCAATGAGAATGGTTTCTTAAGGAATTCTTGTTATCGTTTATTTAATTTTCATTGAAGAAATTCAATGAGAATTGCCTCTTGTAAATGTCATTGAATCGTCTATTTAAGCATCATTGAAGAAAATCGAGGGGAAACAGTTTGGTTGTATTTATTTTTATTCAGGTACCTAGTTAACAGGGACCAATGTATAGATGTTATTATTTTTTGAGGGTTCCTGTTCAGTCAGCTCTCTCGCGAGACACTCTCTCGTCTGCGGTTCATATATATGGTCCTCGTGACTAGAACGGTTGATCTCGACTCGCAGGGACATGTCTCCCTTGAAATATTTGTAACTCCGATATTTCCTTCAACAGATTATGTTTGTGATATTTTTTGCTTAACATTCGAGATAAATTTTGTGTCGATGAGCAAATATTTTGAGGAGGTTGAGTTGAATATATTGAGGAAAGAATTGCAATTTAATGAAATCTTATAGAAAGTATTATGAATGTACTGAATCATGGCTGAATAGTTTGGTTGTAAAATTTATTTCAGTGACTGGTTATTAAATGCTCAAAATTATATATAAGTAACACTTGCATAGCGTATAGTTAATAATTGTTTTGGAGGCAGAGGTATGATTTTTTGTTAAAATAATGGTTTACCATGATATTGGAATAGTCTATCTTTCTTGGTATCTATGTAGGGAGTCTATGAGTTGTAATATTCTCTTAATAATAGGTACCTAGTTAAAGGAACAAACTGTTAGATGTAATTAATTTTTTTTGGAGGCAGTCAGAGGGTTTCATATTTTTGGTAAATAATGGAAAACTTAAATGCCATTTTGATATTTACAGTATCATATGATCTTGTATCTATCGAGGGGAGTCTTGGTTGTAATTTTTTTTTTCAGTAATTAGTTGAAGGGCAAAACTTCCTAGTGTCATAATTTTTTGGGGAGTACCAAGGGGTTATAAATATTTGGTCCTAAATAGATGGAAATTGTAATATTGGGAATATAGTATATTATTCTTTGTGATTATGTACGGGAAGTCATCTGTTGTCATATTTTTTTATTACAGGTTAGTTTAAAAGGGAATATGTATAGATGTCAATAATTTTTCGGAGGGAAGTCTCCTTCACGTGCCGACTCTTTTCTCGCTGCGACTCCGCGCACGCTGGGATCGCGCTGCTCTTTTGTTTAGGTTGCCGCGTGCTGCTCTCTGTTCTAATAGTACGGGGCAAAGTATCTGGTTGTTCCGCCGGTTGTCGAATACATATTTAATGGCGCGCGCTGTGCGCTCTCTATCGCGCGCCTGGATGATTGCCTCGCGCTGCATACGTGAGCCTCGGTGGTAAATTGTTTTGGATGCGCACAGCTTGAGGTATGGAGTTTTCGGTAAACTATGGAAACATTTATGCATTTTGATATTAACACGTGTGGTCCGTTCCCGGCGTTTTAGCTCGGGGGTCATTTTTTGTTAGTAACGCTTGTCGTAGTCTCTTCCGTCCTCCGTGTGGGTTGTAACTGCCTATCTCGTGTGTGGCGGTATCGCCCGCTCGTTTCTCGTCGGTTATAATAGAGGACGACACTCCCTCTGCGGTTGGTGCTCGTTCGCTTCGTTTTTCGCTGAGCTGGTAGGACATGCCGTGCCCGTAGTGTAATCGCGTGGTTCGGGTGGACGCTTTTTGCAGTAAAAACGTCATAACTCGCGTGATATTCAATGGAACATTTTTGATATACAGTATAAGCCGCGACTGTTGCGGCTCGCGTCCAGCGCTTAAATATTGTAATTAGTCGTAGGGGAACGTTTGGTTGTAAATATTTTTAATACAGGTAATAGTTAAAGGGAAACCTGTTAGATGTCATATTGTTTTTTTGGAGGAGTACAGAGGTCGATGGAATTTTGGTCAAAATAATGGTAAAAATTCATTATGATTTGGAAATACGTTTCAATTCGAATTTTATAAACAAGTTTTTAAAGCGTTTACTTTAGTTGTAATATTATCTTAGGTATATAGTTAAAGGACACATCGTGAGATGTAATAAATTTATTAATGGTACGTATGAAATTTTTAGTTCCGGTCATGCGGGAACTTTGATGAAGTTCTTTCATTTACAGTAAAAGTAACCGTTTAACTCTCAACAGGGACAGTCATTGGTTTATATTATTTAAATTAACGGTATAGTAAATTTGAAGCTTTTGTGTTTACTTCGATGAATACTATAATGTTATATAAATTCTCAACAGGTCCAACGTTAAGCACATTCAGCAATATTTATGAAACTTTGTATGAAAGTGTAAGGTTGACAATTTCGAATTGGAAAATCTTTTTCGAATTAGGTAAAATCTTGACAAAGAACAGCAATTTCTAGATCTAATATGCCTGGTTGCAATGCCAGTGCATCATTTTGGTGATATGGGAAATTTACATGACAGATTTGGATCTCACAGTATATTGAACCTTTGTACTCGTAATCGTACGGGGACAAAGTTTGGTTGTACTAATATTTAAAACCAGGTATAGTTAAGGGCAATGTTAGATGTCAATAATTTTTTAAAATCAATTAGAGGTCATGAATTTTGGTCAAATAATGGAAAATTCAATGCATTTTGTATAGCGTATATATGCACTATGTAATCCTAATGTAAGGGGAAGTTATGGTTGTAAATTCTTTTAATAAAAGGTTAGTTAAAAAGGAAATGTCGGTGTAATCATATTTTGGGATATAAACCGTAACATTTGGGTATAAAATTAATGGAAAAATTAATGAGATTTTTGATATCAGTAGTATTAGGTTCATACAATTATCAAGCTAACTGGTTTGTAATTATTTTTAGTTCAGTACTAGTTAAAAGGGAAATCATGTCTAGATGTCAATAAATTTTTTTTGGAGCGAAGTCAGAGGTTCATGATTTTGGCCAAAATAATGGTAAATTCATGATGACTTGCGAATCCATTATATATTATATTTGTTAATTATATCAGTACGGCGCAACAGTAGTTGTATCTTTTATAATAGTATTAGTTAAGACAGGAAAAAAGTGTAGAGATTGTAAATAATTTTTGGAGGATAGGGTATATATTTTGGTTCAAATATATGGGAAAATTCATGTTTACGTGGATAAAGTATATTTGAAAATATTGTAAATTTAAATTAGTAGGGGAACCAGTTATGGTTCTAATAATTATTTTAACTAGGTACTACCATAAAAGGGCAAAATGTTCTAGATGTATTAATATTTGGAGGGAGTAAAGAGGTATGATTTTGGTAAAAATAATGGAATTTACTAAGAATTTGGACATAGACTACAGTATATATGTTTATTATTTGTGAGCGGGTGTGTAAGTGAACTGTGGTTTGTATATATTATTTTTATTTACAGGTATAGTTAAGGGTACGCAGTCTGATTGTATAATTTTTTGGAGGCAGTAGAGATCTGACTTTTGTGTGAAATTAATGGGAAATTCAATGCAAGATTTGATTTACAGTACTATTTGCCATTTGTATGTTAATGTCGGGCAGTCTATGGTTGTATAATATTTCAAAAAAAGTACTGTTAAAAGGGAAATGTTAGTGTAGATAATTTTTTTGGAGGCGTAAGGGATGGAGTTTTGGTAAATAATGAAAATTCATGACATTTTTTGATTAATATATATGCAATCTTGTATTATGTAGGGGAAGTATTGGTTGTAATAGTTTTTAAGGTTTATAGTTAACAGGACCATGTGACGTGTAAAAGTAATTTTTTGGAGGAGTAGGAAGGCTCATGATTTGGTAAAATAAAATGGAAAATGTCAATGAATTTTATGTATAAAAGTAATTATAGCATCATTGTAATCTAATGTAGGGGACAGTTGACTCTTGTAAAATTATTCTTAATAAAGGGAATAACTGAAAGGGAATTTAATTGTAAATAATTTTTTGGAGGCGTAAGGAGGCTATTAATTTGGTCACAATACTCGCGCCAGTATGCAATTTTTGATAGTAACAGTATATTTGGAATCTTGTATCTAGTACGGGAAAGTCTCTGGTTGTAATATCTTTCAAAACACAGGTATAGTAAAAGCGGCAATGTTAGTGTCAATTTCGTGTGAGGACAGTAGTAGGTATGCATTTTTGGTAACATAATGGTAACTTATGATGATTGGATAAAGTATATTTAATTTTTGTAACTTAATCTTATCCTAGCAGTCTCTGTTGGAGATTCTTTAACACTACGTTTAGTTAAAGGAACATGTTGAGATGTAAATAACTTTCTTTGGAGGTTAAGGCGGTATATTTTGGTAAATGATGGAAAATTAATGAATTTTTATTTAGATGTTAAACCACTTGTGGCCTAATCGTAGGGGACAGTTCTGTTGTTTAATTTATTTTTTTATTACAGGTCTTGTTAATGAAATGATAATATGAGTTAAGTTGCAAGTTGTATAGATATTTTTGAAGACTGAGATAATTCAATTGATGAATTGGAAATGATTGAAGGTTACAGGAAAGATCGATAGTTATGGTTTGCATATTACTTCTACTAGCAGATAGAGTTAGCAAGGGACTGTTATATTATAAATTTATTTTGGGGCCGTAAGAGATTTGATCTTTGGTGAACATAATGGAAAATCATGAAGATTTGGATTAACAGTTATTTGACTTTGTATCTATCGTAGGGAAAGTTTTGTTGTACAATACCTTTAAACCAGGTATAGGTTAAAGGGAAACTGTTGAGTCAATACTTATTAATAGAACATAACATTGGGTCTTTGTTACCAAAAAATCCAAATTCAATGATTTTGATATAGGTTATGCATATCTTGAATTAATAGGGAAATTTTGTTTCAAATTTTGAACGATCTAGACAAGGCAAAAAGTTGATTAGATAAATTTATTTGGGGGCCGTAAGAGGATATATCTTTGGTCAATTCTGGTAAATTAATGATTAATTGGACAATAAGTATATCTGTTTGTACTCTAATAGGTGGGAAAGTTTGGTTGTAATATTATTTTATTACGCATAGTTAAGGGAATTTAGATGTAATAATTTTTGGGGTAGAGATTTATCGATTTTGGTGAAAATCTGGGAAATAAGAGATTTGGATATAAAGTATATTGGTGTGTAATCTTGTACGGGGGAAGTTATGTTGTATCATTTTCACAGGTATTAGTTAAAGGGGCAAACATGTAGATGTTAATTTATTTTAAAAAGGAGGGGAGGCAAGGAGAGTAATTTATCCGGTGAGCTTGTGTTGGATTTTAACTAGTACTGGTTTTTTGAATATTATTAAGGATGTTGACGTACGATTAGATTACAAGAGTTGTAATATATGTTATTAAATTTCATTTTTTTATTGTTTTCAAAAAATCTGATCTTATAGGGTAAAATGCATGTAATCTTTAATGTTCGATTTTAATTGTAACCTGGTTAAAATTTATTAGGTAGATCGTTGATAGTACGATAGAGTTAAGAGTGTGATTTTTAATTTAGAATTTTTGCGTCTTTGTTTTTTTAACAAATATATGATATGTACGGGCCGAAATAATTTATGTGAAATTAGAATGTTTTTTTTACTGTACTGGTATATATCCAAAGGTGTCCCGTAGCTTGGTGTACAAGAGTTGCTATATATGGTATATTAAATTGACAAAATGTCAAAAAATTATGTTTGAAAAAATTGACTTTGTTTTAGCGTACAATATAGAACAGTTTATGTGAACATTGAACTGTTGGCCTTTTTGTATGGGTTTTTGAAATATTATAAAGAGTTTGAGTAGCATAGAGTTGGTTTGAGCTGATACTGTTCTATCAAACTCTTATTGAATTTTCTCAGTTCTTGCAATATTTCCGCTCTACTTCTAGTCAAATTTATGTGCTAGTCAAATGTTGAACTTTTCAACTTCTATGTTAATAAAATAATATTGCAACAACCCCCAAATTGTTTTCGGATCAGTCATGCTTATTATTAGATTTGTTAAAAGGGTTTCCACATATTCGTATTACTCTCTCTCTCTCGGATGCAGGCGGGGCAAATTCTTCTTCATGTTCGTATGTCTCGCCTGTGAGTTTGTCTCGCCCCTCTCCGTTGCCTCTCTCTCGCTCGCCTCTCTGTCGCTGCGCTGCGGTTCCAATAGTAGCAGTACGCTCGTTAAGACGCGTCGGCTCTGCTTCTCGTTGTCGTGCTGCCGGGGTGGAACTGCAAAGACAGTTGGTAGATGTGAGGTTAAAAGGAGTTGCAATATTTGGTATTAAAATAGGAAAAATGAATTTCATTATTTTGAAAAATTTAATGATTGTAGGGTGAAAACCCAGTGTTCTTTTTCTTTTACTTAGTACTAAAATGTAAAGTTGCAGAAGATGTTGGGTTAGATTAGAGGTCCCCAAACTTTATAAAATTATTAAAAGTTATTGATTTTTAATTATTATTGAATTAATTGACTTGTAGGGATAAATCTATGTGAATTAGACTGTTTGGTTTTTGTATTGGTTTTTGAAATATTATTTAAAACAGATGTTGCAGGTGTTAGAGTTGAGTTCCTATATTGGTATATAAATAGTCATTGTTTCTGAATTATTTTTGAAAAAATTTATGAAAATGTCTTTTAAAAAATTTATGTGCAATATAGAATGTTTTCTTTTTAGTACTGGTTATTAACATAATTTTAAAAGGAACTGTTGACGTACGATTAGCAGTTACCAGAGTTGCCATATATAATGGTCTACGTTAATTTGATTGCATTTTTATTTATTTTGACAAAAATATGCTTGTAGGGTAAACATTTTTTTATTCAATGTTTTTAATTTATGTATGGTTATTAATTTTAAAAGAGCTGTTGGTACGATAGAGTACCAAAGTTGCATATATATGTATTCTCATAATTTGGGCATCGAATTTTTTAATTATTTTGAAAATCGATAGAATGCTTAATATCATATTATGGGTAACCAAATTAGTCTCTCTATGCTTTTTTGAAATTTTTAAAAAACAGAGAACTGTTGAGTACGATTAGAGAAGATTGCAGATCATATGTTTATCCAAATTTTTGAATTTTAATTCTTTTACAAAATACTACAATTTTTAGGTAAATTTATGTGACATCTAGACATGTTGGCCATTTTAACTAGTTGGTATAATATTATTAAAAGAGACTGTTGAGTAGATTAGCGTTCATAGAGTTGCATATTATACTGGTAATGTTAATGTTAATTTTTTGAATTTTTCATTTTTTTGAAAAATTATGATAGTGTAGGGATCAGAATATTTTAGTTGCTTAAGCCAGTAAAGCTGAATAGGACCTAGTTTTTAAATATTATTGAACAGAGAATTGTGTACGATTAAAGTAAAGAGTTGAGAATATGTTATATATTTCATTTATTCTACATTTTGACAAAAATTTATTAAGTGTAATTAAAAAAATTTATGTGACATCTGAATGTTTTTTTTAACCTAGTAACCTATTTTAAGATCATATTAAATAGAGATGTTGGGTGATTGAGTTAAGAGTTGTATATATGGTATTTTAGTTCATTGATTTTTAATATTATTTGACCAAATTTATGATCTGTAGGGTAAATTTATGTGAATTAGAATGTTTTCCTTTTTATATTTGTTATTAATAATTTTAGAATAGATGTTTGACTTTTGATTGAGTTAAAGGTTGCTATATGAAAATAAAAATTATTGATTTTTCATTTTTTGACAATTCATGACTTGTACGGGCTACAAATTTATGTGACATCTCGAAATGTTTTTCCATTATTAATATTATGGTTATTAAATATTTTACAACAGGAATAGAAAGCATATTTATAGTGATATTTGTATATTGTCAAATTGGCATTCGAATTTTTCATTATTTTGACAAAATTATGACTTGTCTGGGCTCAAAAATTATGTGACTAGATGTTGGCTTTTACTATACTGGTTCTTTGGAAATATTATTACAAAGAGACCTGTTGGCGGATTGAGTTTACAAGAGTTTGCAGCATATATGTTTATAATCATATTTATGAATTTTCCCATTTATTTTCAACCAAATTTCCATGATCTCTGTAGGGTAAAAATTTTATGTGCATTAGACATGTTGGCTTTTACTGTACTGGTTATAAAAATTAATATTGAACAGAGACTGTTTGCCTGTAGATTAGAGTTCAAGAGGTTGATATATTGGTTTTATCATTCCTCATTGAATTTTACCCATTTTTTGCGACCAAATTATTGACCTATGTACGGAGCCAATAAAGTTTTGTGAATCTAGACTGTTCCCTTTTAAACTAGTCTGGTTGAATAATTTAACAGAGACTGGTTGCGTCGATTAGAGTTTAGAGTTGCATATATACCTGGGTAATAAATTGGATGTTTTCCTACTTATTTTATGACCAAATTTGACATTCTGTGGCCTCCAAAAAATTTATGTGACTTCTATCGAAATGTTTTTCCTTTTAACTAGTATAGTTATAGATAATATTCATAGGTGTTGCCGTACGATTTGAGTTTCAAGAGTGAATATTACTGGTATATTCCAGTCATAATTGATTTACCATTTATTTTGACCAAATTCATGACCTCTGTATATTAGCAAAAATTTATTGTGTACATTAGACCCATGTTGTTCCCTATAATAATGTACTTGTAAGTTAAAATAATTTTTACAAAGAGATGTTTGCTGATTAGAGTTACCAGTTGCATATTATGGTATATCAAATTGGGCTTGA
Source organism: Trachelipus rathkii (assembly GCA_015478945.1). Taxonomy (NCBI): domain Eukaryota; kingdom Metazoa; phylum Arthropoda; class Malacostraca; order Isopoda; family Trachelipodidae; genus Trachelipus; species Trachelipus rathkii. Next base: position 45,665 of record JABUQX010044736.1, read on the forward strand.
TTTTTCCCATTTTTTGACCCAAATTCATGACTCTGTCGGGCTCAAAAATTTTATGTGACTCGCTGTGTTTCCCTGTTTAACCTAGTACTGGTTATTAAATAATTTTACAACCAGAGTTCTTGCCCCGTAGATTAGAGTTACAAGAGTTTGATATTATGGTTAGTCATTGGCATTGATTTTTCCATTTTTTGACAAATTCATGACTCTGTACGGTACAAAATTTATGGTGAATTGACATGTGGCTTTTAACTGTAAGTGTTTTTTTGAATATTATTAAACAGAGACTGTTGCCGTAGATTGGTTAAAGAGTTTGCAGATATACTGTTATATCGAATATTATTGAATTTTCCCCATTAAATTCATGACCTCTGTACGGGCCTCCACAAAATTTATGTGACATCTAGACATGTTGGTTTTCACTAGTACTGGTATAAAAATAATTTACACAAGATGTGCACCCGTACGATTAGAGTTCAGAGTTGCATATTTGGTATTTCAATATTATTGATTTTACCATTATTTAATTTTAATTATGACCTTTCTACGGGCTCCAAAAAATTTATGTGACTTCTAGCCATGTTGGCCTTTACTAGTCATGGGTAATACAATATTACAACCAGAGACTGTTGCCCCGTTCGATTAGAGTTACAAGAGTTTGCATATTCTCGGTATAATTGGCATTTGATTTTTTCATTATTTTGAACCAAATTTGACTCTGTAGGGCCGTCAAATATTTTATGTGCATCTGACATGTTTTTCCTTTACTAGTAATTATTATTAAGATATTTACAATAGAGATGTTGGCCGTACGATTTAGAGTTAAAGAGTGAATATATCTGGTGTTTTCAGTCCACATTGATTTTACATTATTTTGACCAAAATTATGTTGTAGGGTCAAACATTTTATGTGAATTAGAATGTTTTCTTTTAACTAGTTGGTTATGTAATATTTTACAGCCAGGCCTGAGCCGACGATTGAGTTACAGAGTTGGATATATACTGGTATATTTAAAATTGGCATTGATTTTCCTTTATTTTTCAACAAATTATGATCTTGTACGGCTAAAAATTATGTGACTTAGCATGTTGGCTTTAATAGTATGGTAATAAAATAATATTTACAGCTTTTGCTCCGTACGATTAGAGTTAAAGAGTTACATATATATTTGTTTAAATATTTGATTTTACAATATTTTGACCAAATTAATGACTCTTGTACGGGCCTCCAAAAATTAATGTGAATCTAGAATGTTGCCTTTTACTGTATGGTTAAAATAATATTAAACAGAGATGTTGTCGTAGATTAGAGTTACAGAGTTGCATATATTACTGGTATTTCCAATTCATAATTGATCTTCATATAATTTTGACAAATTATAAATTTTGATACTGTTTATAAATTTCTAAAGTCTGACAAAAAGAAAAAAAACTCGCACTGGTTCAAAACTAAACTACCACGATAGTCTCGACAGACACTAAATCATCTTTAACAGATATAAGTGAAAATAATTCATTGATTTTTCTATTTTGACCAATTCATGACTCTGTAGTGGCCGTCCAAAATTTATGTGACATTAGACATGTTTTCCTTTTAACTAGTATTAGTTTTTAAATAAAGAAGAAGAAGAGAGAAGAAGAATAATATATAATATAATATCATAATATATATAATATATAATAATATATTAAATATAACATAATAATTGTTTTTAAACTTCCAATGAAATTTTCTTTGCTTTTAGCAATAATATTGACCAAAGCATAAAATAATTTTATTAACTATTTGTATTTATTTCTTTTATTTCCTACCACAGGTTCGACTATAACATATGATAACTTCATATTATTTTTATTGTTATATTAATTAATTGTTCTCAAATTGCTCTAATGGTTCTCATACTAATTGATACATTATTCAATATTTGTATAATAAATCGAAACTACTAAAGAGTACATCCGTACATCCCTACATCCCTATATCCCTACATTCCTAATGTACGAGTGGGCATCTATTACAGTCATCAATCTGTCAGAGTGAGTAAGAACTTCGCAGTTAAAGGGAAGAATGTTAAGTGTTTTGATGATCATTTGAAATATATAGGTCATATATTTTGGTAAATAATGTAATTCAAAAGCTAGAGATAAACTGATATTTACAATTCCTTGTATTAATCGTACGGGGCACAGTATTGGGTTTGTAATTTTTTTTTATTACAGGTCTAGTTAAATTTTCTTGCCTAGCTGTAATTATTTTTTGAGGCGTACGAGGTCCTGAATTTTTGGTCAAATAATGTTAATTCATGATGATAGGCTCAGTATTTATGCAATCTTGTAACTCTAATCGTACGGGGAAACAATGCTGTTGTAATATTATTTTTATTACAGGTACTAGTTAAAAGGCAACATGTTAGATGTACATAACTTTTTTTGGAGGCACGTCAGAGATCATGAATTTTGGTGAAAATAATGGGAAAATTCAATGCCAATATTGATATACCAGTATATATGCATCCTGTATCTAACCGTGCGGGGTAGTCTCTGGTTGGTAAATTATTTAATAACAGGTTAGTTAAAAGGGAACATGTCTAGATGTCATTAATGTTTTGGAGGCGTACGAGGTCATGATATTGGGCTTTTGGTAAGTTAAAAGATGATTTGAATCAGGAAATTTTATCTTTTGTACCTAATCGTACGGGCAAAGTCTATTAAGCTTGTAATGATTTTTATATCGGTATAGTTAAAGGAAAATGTTAGATGTACTATTTTTGTTATAAACGATTAATTTTGGTCAAATCTGGAAAAATTTAATGCATTTTTGATTTTAACAAGTATATTGCAATCTTTGTAATCTATGTACGGGGAGTCTTGGTTGTATATTATTTTTTTACCAGGTTATAGTTAAAGGCACATGTTAATGTCACTAATTTTTTGGAGGCCGTACAAGGTTATAAATTTGGTCTAAATATGGTAATTCGAATAATGTTGTCAGTATATATTCCAAGGTTGTTTAACTTCGTACGGGGGTATACTGGTTTAATTTATTTTTATTACAGGTATAGGTTCAAAATTTTTTAGATGTCATAAATTTTTTGGGGCGTACAGAGATATGAATTTTGGTGTAAAATATGGGAATTAATTGAAGATTTTGGATATAAGTATATTGACTCTTGTAACTCTAATGCGTACGGGGGCAACAGTCCTTGGTTGTAATATATTTCAAACAGGTCACTAGTTAAAAGGGCCAAATGTCTAGATGTCCATAAAATTTTTTGGAGGCCCGTACAGAGGTCATGAATTTTGGTCAAAATATGGAAAAATTCAATGCATTTTGATATACAGTATATATGCACTCTTGTAATTTAATCGTAGGGCACCCGTCTTTGGTTTGTAAAAATCTTTTTAATAAAGCAGTATAGTTTAAAGGAAACTGTCGAGGTGTCACATAATTTTTGAGGCGTCGAGGTATGAATTTTGGTCAATATGAAAAATTCATGCAATTTTGATTATATCCAGTATATATGCCATCTGTGTACTTAATCGTACGGCAAAGTATCTGGTTGTAAATTATTTTTAATAAAGGTACTAAGTTTAAAAGGGAAAAATGTCTAGATGTAATAATTTTTTTGGAGGCGTAGAGGTATTGAATTTTGGTCAAATAATGGTATTCATTTTGATTGGGAAATACAGTATTATATTCAACTTCTTGTAATCTAATCGTGGGGACGTCTCTAGTTGTAATATTTCTTTATAACTAGGTATAGTTAAAGGAAAAAATGCGAGTGTCCATATTTTTTGGAGGCGTCAGAGTCATAAATTTTTGGTCAAAATAATGGAAATTTTAATGATTTGATTTACCAGTATATATGCAACTCGTTTAATCGTACGGGCAACAGTCTCCTGGTTGTAATATTTTTTCATTTACGGTTACTAGTTAAGGGAATACATGTCTAAGATGTCATAATTATTGGGGGCGTAAGAAGGTCATATATTTTGGTCAAATAATGGTAAAATTCAATGATGATTGGAAATACCAGTAAATTTGCAGCTTGACTTACGTTTATGGATACTTGTGTTTGATATTCGAGGTGTGTTGAAGGGGATGTCTGATGTAATAAATTTTTGGAGGCGTACAGAATATGATTTTTGGTGAAAATTATGGGATAAAATTATGGTTTGGATTAACAGTATATTGCAATCTTGTATCTCTGTTAGGGGCAACATCTCTGGTTGTAATAATATTTCAAAGAGAACTTAAAAGGGCCAATGTTAGATAATTGACTTTATACTTCTAAGGCTATCGACATAAAAAGATTTGATCAAAATATTGAAAATTAATACAATTGTTATAAGTATATATGCCTCTTCCCGTCATTACGCATGAGCCATCTATTATTGGTTGTAAAATTATTTTTTATAACTCCAGGTATGTTAAACGGAAAACATGTCGGGATTCACATAAAGTTTTTTTGGGCGTACAGAGTCTGAATTTTTGGTCAAAATAATGGAAAAGTTCATTGCAATTTTGAATATACAGTATTAGGAATCTTGTACTCTATCGTACGGGGGCAGTTTCTGGTTTAAATTTTTTAATAACCCAGTATAGTTAAAGGGAACATGTCTAGATGTCCATAATTTTTGGAGGCCGTATAAAAAACAGAGGTAATGAATTTTGGTCAATAATGGTAAATATTCAATGATAAATGGATCCAGTATATATTCAACTCTTGTAACTCTAATCTACGTGGCCATTTGTTTGTAATATTATTTATAAATGGTACTAGTTAAGGAAAAAACCATGTGTAGATGTCAATAATTTTTTTGGAGGCGTAGAGGTCTAATTTGGTCAAAATATGGGAAATTCAATGAGATTTGGATTAACAGTATTTGCAATCTTGTTAACTTTAATCGTACGGGGCAACATTTTCTGGTTCTAATAATTTTTAAACTAGGTATACTAAAAGGGCACATGTTTAGATGGTACTTAAATTTTGGAGGCCGTACAGAGGTCATAGAATTTTGGTCAAAATTATGGAATTCATAAGATTTGGACCATAGAATCAGTATATATGCAACTCTGTATCTAATCGGTAGGACAGTATTGTGTTTGTAAATTTTTTTTATTACCAGGTCCTGTTTAAGGGCAAATGTTGATGTACTATTTTTTTGGAGGCCGTAAAGAGATCATGATTTTGGTTGAAATATGGGAAATTATTGAGATTTGGATTAAGATATCTTTGCACTTTTGTACTCTAATCGTAGGGGCAAAGATCTCTGGTTGTAATTATTTCAAAACAAGTTAAAAGGGTACCATGTTAGTGTCAATAAATTTTTTGGAGGCCGTACAGAGGTCATGAATTTTGGTAAATATGGAAAAATTCATGGCCCAATTATTGATATCAGTATTATGCCAACTCTTGTACTCTATCGTCGGGGAAGTCTCTGGTCTGTACAATTATATTAATAACAGGTCTAGTAACAGGTAAAATTTGAGTGTCACAAATTTTTTGGAGGCCGTACAGAAGGTCATGAATTTTTGGTAAATATGGAAATTAATGCATTTTGATATACAGTACTATATGCACTCTTGTAACTTAAATCGTACGGCGGCAACAGTCCTTGGATTTGTAAATTATTTTAATAAAGTCTAGTTAAAGGGAAAATGTTAGATGGTCAATAATTTTGGAGCAAAAAATAACGTAGGTGTATTAATTTGGTCAAAATAATGGAAATTAATGCATTTTTTTGATATACAGTAATACTTTGTGATCTTGTAACTCTCAATCGTACGGGAAGTCTCTGGTTGTAATAATATTTCAAAAACAGGGTACTGTAAAATAAAAAATACTTAGTGTCAATAAATTTTTGGTAACAGAGGTTATGAATTTTGGTCAAAATAATGGTAAAATTCAATGATGATTGGGAAATGTAATTATTATCTTGGTCTAATCGTAGGGCACAGTTCTAGTTGTATATTATTTTTAATTAATAGGTACTCAATTAGCCTTTATTTAGATGTCACATAAATTTTTTTGGGGCCCGTACAGAGGTCTAATTTGGTCAAAATCAATGGAATTCATGCAATTTTGATTTAGTATATATGACTCTTGTATCCTAATCGTAACGGGGCTAACAGTCCTCTGGTTGTATATTTTTTTTTTATTTACAGGTACTAGTTAAAGGAAAATTGTTATGATGTACATAAATTTATTGGGGGCGTAAAGAGGGTCTATTTTTGGTCAATATGGTCTTCAATGATGATTGGAATACATCATATTGCAACTCTTGTATATAGTAGGGGCAGACCAGTCTTGGTTGATTTCTTTTTATTACAAGGTGAACATAGCAGTATCATTATCTGATGTTATAAATTTTTTGGAGGCCCGTAAGGATCATGAATTTTGGATGAATAATGGGAAATTCATGAAGATTTGGATTAAAGTAATAATTCTGCAACTCTTTGTATCTATCGTACGGGCAACAGTCTTTGTTGTATTATTTACAAAAACCCAGGTATAGTTAAAAGGGATTGTTAGTTTTGTATAATTTTTCTCTAGCAAAATCATTCTTGGTCAATTGGAAAATTCCAATGCCATTTTGATATACAAAGTTATATGGTTTACTAAATCTATCGTACGGGCAACAGTCTTGATTGTAATATTCATTTTTATTAGATTCTTCATTGAAATGTTGATGTACATAAATTTTTGGGGCGTACGAGTGTTTATATTGGTCAAAATATGGTAATTCATGATGCATTGGAATAAGTTATATGACTCTTGTAATTAAATGTACGGGGCAACAGTTCTCTGGTTTGTATTTATTTTTAATATAGTTAAAAGGGCAACATGTCTTAGATTGCATAATTTTTGGAGGTCGTAAGAAGTTCTATTTTGGTGAAATAATTGGGAAAATTCAAATGAGATTTGGTTATAAATGTGATATTGAGTGACTCTTATTAATCGTACGGGGCACAGTCTCTGTTGTAATATTATTCAAAAACCAGGGTTGGAGAGATCAACAAGATATTGCATTGT
>JABUQX010044737.1:0-15000 GCA_015478945.1 Trachelipus rathkii
TTTTTTTATATATTATTTTAAGTTTTATAATTCTTTGCTTCTTTGTAATCATTTGGAAAGGATTAATAATTGAAAATATTCATAGTTTTTCAACATTCGCTAACATTTGAAGAAAATGAACTGCGGGGGTGCGCAATCATGCACCAGAAACGGAATAGTTAAGTAGAAAAACACGACTAAGTCGTAAAGAACGCACCCTTCCATACCCTCTCCTCACATCCTTAAAATAGCCAAAATCCACCCTAGAACTTGACAACACCTCTGAAAACACACCCACTGTAATATCTTGCCATTGTCAGGGTTCATCCCCCTAGGCAAGGCCCACAACCATTCCCCCTCACAAAACCACGCCATTTACTCTTATGCTTCAATCTTCTCGCTTATGCTAAATTCACATTCTTTTCCTTGACACACTTATTCTTAGGTCTCCTTGCCAGACGCTTCCCAACACACACACCACTCTGCAACCGCTTGCCCAATTAACTACCATCCATTCTTTTCAAATGATCAAGCATTTTAATACACCCACTTATTCTCATTTACTCCTTTCGTCACATCACACAATCTCTCTCTAGTACGTTCTTTCTTCATTTTATTAATTCTTCTCACACCTAAGACACCCCTAAGATTATCTATCTGAAAAGACTGCACCTTGGATATATACCTCTTATTCCTCACCATAGTTTCACTTTTATAAATTACCACCGGTAACAACAGAGCCTCATGCAGATTCCTAGTGCACTCGAGGCAGTCCCTTATTACTGACCAAAGATTTAATTGGACTAGAAACGTTCCTACCGCTCACAACTTTTCTTCTTCAATACTCTTCATTTTCTCACCCATTTCAATGTAAAAATTTGATATGCACTTTGTTCTTCAACAATCAGTCACTAGCTGATCTTTCAACCAAAATACCAGCATGTATCTTCCCTACAACACTTGATAAACTAATTTCTTATCTCCCTTACCCTTATACTACTATTAGAGGTAGGTACTATTACCTCTCTTCACCAGTCCTCCGGAACTATACCCTCCTCAAACACTTTGTTACACAACTTCCATATCCAGTCGATCACAATCCCACCTCCGTTCTTGATCATTCCATCAGTAATTCCACCTATAATCTGCTAATTTACCATTCTTCAACCTCCTTACTAATTACTTCATCCCCAAAAGATATACTTCTTACACCATCAAGCCCACACACATTTACCTCTTCATCATTGCTAGTGTACTACAGATTTTCGAAATGTTCCCTCCACTCTCTCCTCACGTCCGTCTCTTCAGTCATGAAAGCACCATCCCTATTCATTATTCTATGAAGATTCCCCATATACTCTCATTCTTAATCTTTGTTATTATTATTAATTATTTACAGTTAGACAACTTATATAAATTCAGAACACATAGATAAATAACATCTTATTAAATGTTTCATTTGATAAGTTTTCGAATTGTGAAATTTGTACTAGTTTCGAAAAGAATGGCTAAATCGTTAAATTAGATTATTATTTTTCAGAAAAGAATTTTATTTCTAAATATCTAAAATTTCTTAAGAAGTTAAATTCGTGTCGAGTATAACAACCTTTTGCAGCTGATGATATTTGAAATTATTTATTATTCTAATTATTTCCCGTAAATTTTAATTTGTAAATGTGAGAGACATAATACAGGCATCTCGTAGTAAGGTAGTAACTAGTCTACTTATATATATATATTCACATTGGCAGTAGAACAAAATGTGGAAGCTGAAGCAATGGATCTTATTTATTAATAACGATGTTATATTAATGCTATTTGGAGCAAAAGATAATAAGTATATTTATTGTAACCATCTTCTATGAATTGAGTCTTTTTATATACAAAATGACGGATGAAATTTTCAATATCTGCATTCAATATTTATCTCAAACTACTACACATTTTGACACTTGGGTTTGTAGGGAATGAAATATATAACACTTTTTATTTATCCTCCAATGACTATTACATAGCTTTTGAGAATGGCAGCTGGTATACGTAATTCTGGTGGGGCATTTAATCCGAGTGACTAAAATTATTTCTATGAGGGCTAGAATAATGCACCTAGCGATTAATGTTTAAATTACTTTCTTAGTAAGCTTGAGAGCAAATTCACCTTGGTTGTTCTTTGACTATTTACATGAGCGACTATTATCGCAGTATTACTGTTCAAAACATCTCTGAATAAGATGAAAAGAATGTATGTTTGGCTCCTGAAATATTTAGTAAATGGGTGAAAGTTTAAAATCACGCTATATACTAATCCTCACCGATAGTTTAACTATCTAGAACGGAGTATATATAAGGAGAGGCCATCTGTTTGATTCTACTTTATAGGAAAGGTAACTAGAGACACATATTAAAACAGACACAGAGGAATAAAAACAACTGAGAAGAAAAGATAACCTACACATAAAACTATATTACTTAAATGAGGGAAAGACGTTATCTCTTCTCTAAACTATTCGTTTTTTTTCAGTCCTTTTGCTGTCCTTCACTATGCCCCACTTCCAAGTGAAGATAATAGGACAAATGAATCTTATATTAACTTGAGTAATATTCTTATAGCTATCTGGGACCATATGTATATACGTAATAGGTTCCTTATCTGGTTGCCTATAGTACATATATCTGTAATTATATATAACCTTATTCTTTATGAAAAATGTTATGTATGGATAGTTTTAGGGTATTCCTTTATACACTCCACTTTAACTAATTCTTTTATCTATGGGTATTATAGCACTATCTCTTGTTCCCTTATAATTATAAAGTTATCTTTTATGTTTCTAAATAAAATCTTATATTTCTTAGGATAAACATCGGTTCCTTTTCTCCTATTAAAGAAATAAACGTTTTAGGTAAGCTTTTGCTCTAGGGTTAGCCTACTCAAATAATCCGGCGGGATGTTTGTTTTTTTACATTTTTTATACTTTATTATAGTTATTATAACGCAAAACTATTATTAACTAATAAATATCCAGCGGGCCCTAACTCCAGTCTGCTTGCTTATTACGGTAGTAATAATAGACCAGAGAGGTTTAGTTATATCAGTTAATTAATGGTGAATGGGATACTACCCCCTCAATACATCACTGGTGTATTTATATATTAAAACTTCTGTTAGTTGAAGAAAATTAATTAAGCCTTATACTAATAAAGATTAATAATAAAGGGCTCTTAATTATGAAAAGCCTACACAGAGAGATATTAATTAATAATAAGGCTTCCATTCTTATGGATAAAAGCCTATTACACTTAATTCATTTATATCTAGAAATGGTATTTCTTTTAGAGATATGATATAAGTCTACATAATATTTACATCTAAAATTTAAGTAAGAAATTAAATAATAAAAATTCTGTTTGTTCATTAATCTATATATATACAAGAGAATAAAGAAATTCAGAATCATAGCCGCCAGTAGAGGAAGGACTTTTAATAGCAGACGAAGAAATAGAAGTTCAATTGCTATTAATAGAGAAACATGGCACCTGCTTCAAATCTATGGATTTGAATAAGTCAGACTCATGAAGAGTAAAGAAAGAAATTTGGAAACTGGGAAAAGATAAGTGTATTATAATAACAACCTGCTTTTTATATTACTTAGGGCCATTTATATTTTGCACCCACCTCTGTTATGCCCAGTAAGATAACAATGAAGTTATTTGAGTTATATTAAAGGGTAGTATTTATAAACCTTTATTTATTTATTAAAAGAAATAAAAACATAAGGGAAGTGTCTAATCCACGATCATATACTTAGATAGAGTGATATGAAGAAAGATCACTTAATTCATTATAATAAACTCGACTCTATACTCCTATACAAATAAGCATGTATCTGATATGCTATCTTGTAAGTACTTTAGAACATGTTCAGAAGAAAATTATAAAGTATACAGTATTAATACACGCTCCTGAATAAAATGCATAGCAGCTAGAATTTAATTTTACACTAGATGAAAGATACGTAAATTAGCATAACTGAAGAATCAGTAAATGTGTCACTATTTTTAGTCAGTAATATTTCTGGATGTCAATTTAGTAGAACTTTTTATTTGGGTAAATGGAAATGTACATGTGAGACGTAGTAAGCTGGCTTGCGGAGTTTGATATTACAGTAGTATGTAAAGCCACTTGACAGTTCTGTGTGTCCTATTACAGAAGTTAAATAGAACTTACCCAGATGCTTCCAAAGATTCACTTTATATTCTAAGGTAACATATAGATCCTCGCTCTCTCATACCGCGGCCTCAAATGCCCACTATCGCGATATGTATCTAACCCGTATAAATTTTTACGAGAGAATGGACACGTTCTCTATGCGGCATCAATATGATACAAGAGGATGAGTGAAATTCTCATAACAGACTCGTTTATGCTATCTTCGCCATAGGAATATGATTCAAGACGCGCAGCGTCGCACTCGTTGCGTGCGGTGATGGAACGGTGATGGTGGGGTCCTAGATAGAGATATTCGAGAAGGAATTCGCTGAAACTAAGCAATAGATGGGATATAATTTTGTATGAATTAACACATCGAATATAATTTTACACAGAGCGTGACTACACTCACAGATTTGTGTATTTCCAATATTGAGTGGTGCACTCTCACGAATTAGCACCGAGAAATATAATTTTTCTGATCTCGCTTTAGAGTAAGGTTATAACCTGTATTTATTTACTTAAGCTGATTAACTTGAGTGATGATAGTATAGCTTTACGCTTATTCCACTAATATTAAATGCATATCTAATGTGAATATCGGACAGGTAGGAAACATGACAGAAATTAAATTGGCTTTACCGTAACAAGGAAAGGATTGCCCGTATTACTGACGCTAAACCAGATTGATTATGGAATATCCTAGTCTATGTAGATGCCCTCCAAGTTTATCCTATGTCTGTACTCAAACTCGTCTGTCGCGCTCTATAGAATTCCTGGGTAGTAATGGTACTTTTGTCCCTTTAACACCACCACGTATAGGCTCATTCTAATGATTTATCTTTAATAACTTGGATTATAGAGTATTATATGTCCAGTATATCATTTTTGAAAACTTTCTATAAATAGAAGGAGGGAAAGTGTGATGGTATATTATACTGCGAGTTTTTTAGTGACGTAATATAATTGTTGTAATCTGTAGATTTAATGACTCAACAAATTACTGATCTATATTTAATTATCTTACATCTAGAACTGATAATTACAGGTTAATTTTTTGAGGATTTAAGGAATTATAGACAATGAGCGCGCACACAGACGGAAATACATCACTATATCGATTGTCAATAAATTCTACTTAACAGTAAGGTACTAAAAATTCAAATGTAACAAAAAGGTATAAATTCGCTTCCCCAGTCCTACAGCTAGTAGCTTTTAGGACAGATACAAATCTAGCATTCATTTTTATATTATGGAATTTTTTCTCTCAAAATGTGAGAATAATTTTTACACTTGAAATGGAATGCTACGCTTAAATTTTATGCGTTATTTTGTCGATCATACACTAATTGGCGAAATTACCTTAAATATAGTATTACTACACTTTGTTTTACTTTATAAAATTAATATAAATTTTAGGTCAATTACACATAAGCCCTGCAACAAGTTCGTATATATTAAAATATGCCTTGCAGATCATATACGTAGAAAATCACTTAATCGACAGCACTGGGATTTTCAACTCTTCGAAACTACTTTTGCGGGGAGGACTAAGTATAACATTCTAATCATCGAGATTGTCTATTATAACTGTCATGAGGATTCTGAGGATCGAAATTTCCCGTCTCTTTCTTTCACTTATAAATCCTCACCACTGAATGTATCAACTATACTCTCTGAAAGTTTTTTGTTTTATGAAAATGAGTTGATATTGTCTAGTTCGGTTTTGTTTTGGTTTGATATTATTTTTTGTCCATCCTCTATATTTGTGTCTACTCATCTCACTCAGATTCTGTATTCTACAGTTTTTTGTAAGCTATCTAAACGGACTCGAGAACTCTGTATCACACTAATAGTTATTCATTGAAGAATAAGTAAGCGTTAATATTTATCCATGATGTAAGAACACTCGACACTAGAAGGTCACGTATCCGTATGGGGAACATAGTTGAATAGTAAATACGTCCTATATAAGGAGACATTTTGGTACTGTGCAACACGGGATTCTAAAGCGCTCTTATGTCCTAACCAGTAGGTATATACTTGAGGGAGCCATTTGGAGGTCGGTGTGCTCCCGATAATAATACATTTTCAACGGTGGCTATGAACTGAATCTCCATATCTTCCGTACAAGAGGAGATATAATGCACAGTGAACTATTTTAATACGTAGGTTAGTATTCTTCTGCTGAGTATTCTTTCGGGAGAGAGTAGGAGAGAGAAATTGGTAAAAGCATTTATTCTAGCTCCACTAGCTAGTAATAACCGTAGAGGATACACCGTTATCTTTAGCCTTATCGGGGAGGAAATTATTAATCACTTAAGGAGTTTATTTGATCGCTTGGCATACGAGGGATTATCTAACAATTAGTGTTGAGGAACTCGATTCTGTCAGAGATATAAAAGAGTATACCGAGATATGGTTCTATACAGTTTCTCTCTCGCAGATTTAATTTTGACTAATATATTCTCTCGACGCTCACTCAACACAGTGGAGAAGGTTTCACATTATAGAAACTCGGAATGTTCATGGAACTATTCTAATCTCATGTCTGACTTTCATTCTAAGAATGCCGAACCCTCTTGGAAATAAGTTTTAAATCGATGCTATTCGCAGTTTTGTCACGCTCTAGACTGTGTAGACGGAACTGTCTTTGATCTCTTCACCAATTGATTCTATGTGAGAGCTTACTGTGCGTGATGAAAAAAGATTAACGATTCATAACTCTGATATAGACATGCCACAGGCAGCTGCATACACTGATTCCTATATGTAACGCGCAATTACATGTTTCGCGTTTGTACTTTTTGCAATTTATACGAAGACTTTCTCTTGATGACTAAGTGGATTTTACATCTATAATGACTAGACAAGGATTTGGTCCTGTAAAATAGAAACACTCCTAGCTTTCATTCAAGTTATATAAACGTTCAGTAATTATGCTGTAAATTATAATTTTACTCAGATATAATGACATTATTCTATCTCATCTCTTGTTATTTCATAGAAACACTAAGTAAGTTTCTGGGAGTCAGGTTTAAATACAAGTAGAATCTATCTGCTTAGTTCTTCTATAGCAATTATCGCACGTTTATTATTAATTAAATTATTTTTCATATATAATTATTTGCCTCTCAATGTATATTTCATTATATAAAAAGTCGGTAATTTGACAACTTACCCTTACTTTGGTGAAATGTTATTTTCATTTATAACTAAAAATTACATGAACCTGACCATTAATAAAATAACTTATGGTATGATATTTCAACATTTAAAATTAAACTTATCTTCAAATTTTGTTTCTTTATATACTGAGGTTGCTCATATGAGCAGAAGTATATTTGTAATAATATATAATTAGTCCAACTAAGGTAGTGCACAAGTATATTTATTTTACACTAACACTTCTTTTTCCCTAGTTTCAAAGTCCATATTTCCTTTACTCTCTTGAAGGTCTGGACTTTGCACGAGATAAATCCAATCAAGTATTTGAAGCAGGTGCATTGTTTCTTCTATTAATAAGCAAATGAACTTAATACTGTTAAACTACGTGCAATATCTCTTATATACAACTGCTAATCTAAAACTCCCACTTTACTGCTTTAAAAGATAGTTCATTATAACATTTAATATTTCTTTTTTTTGTCTTAACTGATTTGATAAAAGGATCACAGAATTTCGTTAAACTTTTTCTCATTTGTATACTCAGGTGCCCCATCCTTTTTTTGATTAACACTTTTTCATGAAGGCCTTATTATTATCATAATAACTTACTTGTAAAAGGTACTTTTATCCAACATTATAAGCTTTAAAGTCAATAATTCTCTGTGTAGGCTTTTCCAGACTGGAGCCTTATATTAATTTATCTCTGTGTTAAGGCTTTTATCTATAATAATAGAGCAACTTTATAATATAATTAATCTCATGTGTAAGCTTTTCACTTGAGCCTCTATAATACTTTGAGAGGTTTTCAGTTATTATAATACACTGTATAATTATATTTTACTTAAACTTATCATTATCCTTATATATTGTAGAAATTATATCCTAATGAAATCTTTTCTATATGATTATTATAATTCATTATGATTATTAACTTTAAAATTTTCTTTATTTCTCTAGCTATATATATATACCGTTTCAATATTTTTATGTGTAGTGGGTTCATCGGTGGTGCAAAAGTCACTTATTTTAAATACTCATCGTAGTTCACTATATATTATCGAGCGATTACCAGCGACTCGATCTTATTATTATCTAAGAGATTGATAATGCATCCGAGCGAGACTCGAATGAAAGGTTTCCTATCGAGAAAGTTTGAGTCCTGAAGGTCTAGATTAAACGCTAGTATCTAGCTAATTAAGCTCCATAAATACATTATTTGTAACCTAGTAGAATCCATTCCAAGCTCCAGTTGCTTATTCAGTATTATTACACACTATAAAAAGGTACTTAGAGGGTATATACTGTTTAGGTGTATAGCCCTTAGAAGTAGAATCAACTTCTCCTATGGGTGATGGATCATTTACTTATGAAAGTTATATCCATAATTCACCTTTAGAAATAACTATAATATAATCTAGCTTCTTTAAGAGACAGTTAAAATCTTCCCTTCACTTCATTTACTTATTTACTACTTTAATCTATCCTAACGATAATTATCAAAACAGGTTGTTGAGCTCCCTAATATTATAGTAGGCTATGAACTTTCAAAACCTAATCGTATTCTGAATAGACCTTATATGTTGTTTGGAGTCAACAAAATATATATAGATTGGGTAACTAAAAAATATAATTAAATGAACAATCTATATAACCAATTTTGGGGGTTATCCTATATTTCTCATTAACACACAGAGAAAAAAGAAAGAATAGTATTGGTTAATCGATGATCAAGAAACGACCATCTTCGCATACTGTCAGTAAGACATTGCGAAAACTCTGTTATTCGTTTACATCTATCGACAGGTTTTTTATTTAACCATCTACAAGCTCGTAATTAAATTTTCGTGGGACGTCACGCCAGATAGTATTAGATGGTTGTTCGTGCCGTCTCTGCTATAGCAAGAATAAGCGGGGGTGGCTATGTTCGAGAAAATATGATCTCTGGGTAAATTTGTGGTTTTGTGGCCGATTTGTTTTTTGACCCGAGGTACCACTCACTGTTCTTTCACTTATTCTCATTACTATTCAGCTTCACCAGATTATATTTATATCTTCACATGTTATCTGGGATTATCAAGCTCTTGAATGATTAGAAATCAGGTGAAATACTACTTCTATTGGTTGTTTTATCCTAGTATTGGGAACTCTTAACCCTTATTGAAATATAGTATACGCTTCATTCTTTGAGTATAGAGTATTATTTAGTAACTTTCTATTAAGTCTTTTAGAATCATTATTTTATTTATATCTAAGCTTTGAAAACTATACCTCACCATTTACAAAATATATCATAGTGAGAGGTTATTATATGGTAAATTACCATATAATTTAATTATCATTTTCATTAGGGAATCCATACAGGGGCTTTCTTTGCAATATAGTGTAGAATTTCATTTGTCATATCCTTATATACTTATTTATACATATATATTAGTATATACTTAGTGCAATATACCGTATATTTAGGTTTACCAACCTATATCAGTATTTATTACCTTTTAATTCCTACTTTTTCTATCAACAGATTCTCAGACTGCTAACTGTATAACTCTGCTTCACTCTTATGCTGATTAGACTCCAACTACTCAGCAATATTCTTTCACACTCATTTCTAATCGTGTTAGCTCCCGGCGGCTCTTGTATCTTAGAAGTTGTCCTCTCAGCCTACCAGCTTTCTGATTCATGCTTTGCCGACTATTTTTGATCCGGTGATTTCTCAATGGTGTATACCCATGTAACTCTTGTGAAGCTTTTGGAACCCTGTTTGAAAGCTCACTTCTTCATATCTCGAGCTTCTAATACACCTCTCGCATTTACTTTCCTATCACCCACTCTTGACCTGGCTCTTATGTCTTACCCGTAAACAACATAAACATTCTTGGACTAAACTAAATGGTGAACGTCCTTGGAGCCTGCACATCCATCGGTTGCTAAAACTATGGCCTAAAAAGCCTGGGAATTCTGTTCAGATTGCGTGAATTTTTTCTTCTGCTCAGATACGCCAGTTATATTAAGGTCTTAATATTCGCTCCTTGTACTGTTCTCACATTTGGGCTGGATCCGGTTCCACCCTCCTTTTGGATAGAGTAGAAGCTAAGGCTAAGAGGCTTTTATAATAGTCCCAGTTAAATTTGCTGAATCTGTTGACCCTTCTCCTTCTCTTGCGTCGTGAACGTTATTGTGTGCCGGAGGAGGCTTGTCTATTGCTTTTTATTTTTTCGCTTTCCCATTATCGGCAGGTGCTCGAGAGAATTGACCTCTTTCGCCCCATTCCACCACCACTGGCGTTGCCTCGCACACAACGAGGTGTCTTGCTGCTACTACATAATTTGAAAATATGTGTGAAAAGGGGTTGGAGACATCAAAGAAGGTCACTTCGCTGTGGTATCCGCTCCTTCTTTCAGGCCACATTGCTGTATTTTTTATCTGCTGGAACTCCTTGCCTTCTCTATTTTCCCTGCAATATATAATCTTCCCTCTCTCTAAGTCTCGCGTCTGCGCCCACCTGGGGAAATTGCGTTAGGCATGTGGACAATGGTGGGTTTACTTTCCACTTATTTTAATTTTTTGGTTTTCTTTTTGTAATCTTTTTTTATTTATTTATTTTATTTTTTTGGCCCCTCCTTTTGAAAAGGGCCCTGCCCGTGATTGTTGGTGGTAACATGGTAATTATATATCTTACTATATATATATATATATACTATATTATATATATACATATTATATACATGTAGTATATATATATTACCTTGGAGGGTTATTTCTACTATTTCATATAATTATATAGGGAGGTTTTATTATAAAATGGTTAGTTATATAAAACATATTTAGATACTACTTTATTGTTTTTATGCTTTTATTTTGTTATTTAACATTTAAATATATATTCAATACTATTATTAAGGTATTTTATGAGTACTATGTTCCTATAATATATATATATTGATTAATAGAACACCATAGTACTTAGTTTATTTCTCATATCTATTATTTAGTTATTCTGTATTAAGTACTACATCCTCTATTAAATATACTGGTTTATAGTTATCTAGGATAACATAAGACCTACTATAATTCACTTTTATATAACTTCTTAATACCTATATATATATGCATGTTCAATTTCTCTATAGAATATTTTAATATTTCGATTACAGGAAGAAAAAGGTCAACTTAGTGAATTTCATCACCTAATGAGGGATCAGTTCTCGGACTATACGATGAATGTGGTTTTTAATTAAATAACACATCGAATATGAAATTATACATTTTAGAAACAATTTTGTATCGCATTTTTTTGTTCTTTACTTTTAACTCTATCCTTCCCAGAAGGGTCACTCGATTGTATAGTCAGGTTCAGAGACCATTCGGAAGAAATTCATCAATTTCTCTTTGGAGCTTTTCTTGAATTTTTGGACACTTCATCAAATAAAAGATAGCTGTTTGCATAGAATGAAATGTAGTCTCTGTCGATCCTTCAAGTAAATCGGATAGGCAGAACACGAGATCTTCAGCTGGTAGCCATCATGTACAGTAAAAAAAAATTAAAACGTGCTTAACAACGTTTAATTATTATGCACTTTTTCTGTGTTCCAGTATTAATTTCTACTATTTTTTATTTTATTTTATATGAAGAATAATAATATTTTATTAATAAATGTATAAGAAAAACATTAAATAATACAGGGATTCTTATCAAATCTGTTATTAGGTAAATAGGCACCATAAATGATCATGTTAGTAGTAAGGAGGGCACACCTGCAGCCAAAAGTTGCAGCAGGAAGTTGCATATGCAACATTCTGCAACATCTGGTTTTAAGAGATTTAGAGGCTTGATGCGTCAAATTGTAGGTTTCCAAGGTCGAGAAGACCATTTTTGAGGTAAGGAAGACAGTTTTCGGTTTTGAACTTGAAATCAAGGGCTTAGTTCATCAAAGGAGGGATTTATGGCTTCCTTGAATGTTTCCGAGGTTTCATATGATCAGTACGTCATTTCTGCTGATTCCATTCGATTTAACGAAGTTTTTACCCACAGATCGACGTTAAGTTCTCTTGCAACGAGCTCTGGCTGACTTAATGCATTGAAAAACATAATTGAAAAAAAAATTATATAACTGATAGTTTTAATTAATAAATATTCAATTGTAGTGACATTACCATATTATTATTATTATTATTATTATTATTATTATTATTATTATTATTATTATTATTATTATTATTATTATTATTATTATTATTTTTATTTTATTATTATTATTATTATTTCTAAAAACTCAATATCAGCATTTATTTTAATGGATGATTTTGATGATTTTTTAAGCCTCCTGAAAGTATTTCTACAGAAGAAATTTTCTTCAATATTATCCTAGAATAAAATAAAACTATTGATTTGATTACAGTACCGAGCTTTCGTCCGTATATACTTCGGACATTTTCAAGGAATAACTTTATTTTTAAGATTTTAACAATTTTGAAAAAATATATGTTGTATAAACTAATAACAAAAATAAATAAATAAAATTAATAAATTTAAAAGTTAGAAAAGTTAACGTATATTGACTTTTTTTATCATTTAAAGATGTTTAAGAAATTGGACATCTCATTATATTTTAGATTTATCATTGGTTTATGTTTCCTTAAGAGCAACGATTCCCCGAAGCGCAATTCATAAAAATCATTTTATCTTGCTATGAGGGAGAAGCTTTCTTTTATTCTGTTATCGGTATTTTTGTGGTGTTCTTTAAAATGTTGAAATATTTTACTCGGCTTATACTTATGTTGCGACATTCTCATGTTGAGGGTCTTCGTTGTGTATCTGATATAAACGGCGTTACATCCACTTCCAGAACATTGAAATCGGTGGTACACAACGTTCCTGCTCTCAACTTCCGAAAGCGTTTCAAGAGTAGAGAAGGAAGAGCTCAGTTTATAGTAAGATCTTAATATAAGCTTCTTCCCGTCTTTTACTTTAACATACTATTTTAAAATTAATTTTAATTTATTCTCTTCCTCTTTTATATTATTATTATTATTATTATTATTATTATTATTATTATTATTATTATTATTATTATTATTATTATTATTATTATTATTATTATTATTATTATTATTATTATTATTATTATTATTATTATTATTATTATTATTATTATTTTTATTATTATTATTATTATTATTATTGCAGTTTTTTTTCTATTCTGCTAAATAATTTTTTTTCAGAAGAAAATTTATTAAGGACTATTCTATAACTAAAAAAAAGTTAAAGCCTTTAATATTGTGCAAATATTTCGCCTGTATACTTCAGGCTTGATCACTGTTAACTATTTATAATAAAGTTTACAAATAATAAATATAAAAAATATAAAATTATTTTACATTAATTGTGAAGATAATTTCGATGAAAAATCAATAAAACTTACGATGTTTTGCAAATACAGCTATTATCATGGATACTAAGTGTACCTGCAAACCACTTAAATATTCAAAAAACATTTAAGTATTTATTCATTTCATTAAATTTCCATTGATGTCTGGCTTAAGTTTTTTAATAAAAAGAAATTCTGCTATTAACAAAGATAGTTGAAATTGCCAACTTGAAATAAGATTTTAAAACAACTAGCAATTTCAACTTATGGAGAGGATTTGCCTTCCGTCGTAAATGGTCTCATATTTTACTAGGTTTATACCTGTGTTGGATAATTCGGGTTCTTAAAGTGTTAGTTGTGTATCCCACATAAGAGGAATTACATCCTACTTCTTTGTAATTTAATTGATGCACAACATTTCTTTAATCCTCCGAACAATGACCACGGGTACTAAAATATGAGGACGCTCGTCTTGGTTTATAGTAGCTTCTTACATATGCACTTTTTTTTGACTTAACATGTTCCTTGACAATTATGTTTAAATTTTGCTCTTCTCTGGAAAAGTATGTCAAATTTAATGATTTAAAATAAAAAGTTACCTTGCTTTCACATGTCAAGGGAATTTTTATTTGAAGTTAAGATGTTATTTATAGTTCTTTTAATAACTTTTCCTTTTTTAAATTGATTGTAACCACTATTAATAAAGTTTTCCGCTCTTTTAATCAGCTCTTTGTTAAATAGTTCCCACGTTGAAGTTATTTTATATGCTCTGTGGATTAGGGTTTTAATAATTGATGGTTTATACCTTTCGGGTATATTTGAATCATAATTTGTGTATAAACCTTTATTTGTATTTTTAACATTTACCTCTCTTTCCGCTCTACCATTTCTAATAAAAAAAAGTAAGACATCTAGGAATGCCAGTTTTTGATTTTTAACATCTTTATAAGTGAAGTTTAGGACGGATAGTTGTTTAAGTCGTTCTATGAAATTTTTTAAGTGATTTGAACTTTCAAATATGACAAATGTGTCATCGACGTATCTTAAATATATTTTTCGGATTAAATAGGTTATTTTCATTCATAATTTGGTTTTCAATATGAGGCATGTAGAAATCAGTGAACGTTGAGTCCAATTGGAATCCCATCGAAACATCATCCTTCTGTATAAAGGTTTCATTATTAAAATTTAAAGGAGGTTCTGTATTACAGACAGTTAAGAGCTTTTTTAAAATAGTTTTTTTTAATATTAGGTAGTGGTTTATCTTTGTTT
>JABUQX010044737.1:20000-21791 GCA_015478945.1 Trachelipus rathkii
CAACCGCAAACGCACATATCTATTAATAAAGGGATTAAAATAATATTTAAACTGCATTATTTGTATTTTCAACTTTTTTTTATTATTTATTAAAATATGTTTTTTTTTCCTATTGTAAGTGGGGAGATGGTACCCAGAACGGAGACGGGATTTTTACGGTTAAAAGTTTGTTTCATAGGAAATGTTTCGTTTGGACGTATTTGAAGTATGGTGCTATTTTTTATTATATTTTCTTTTTAAATTGTAGCTGAATATTTTCATCTTTTTCTTTTAACGTTAAATAAATTTTTAAAGTTTTAAATTTTTATTTAAATTTAAAAAGTTATGTTTCATTACTAAATTAGTAAAAAGTTTTTAGAAAATTTAAATTTTTGTAAAATATAAAAATTTCATTAAAGATTTCTGCAAAGTAGTAACGCAAATCACCCACCCCACCCCTCTCACATCTCCGTGATCTATTGATTTACTGCTTCATGTCATATTTGAACTTAATTTTTATATTATAAACACTTTTTGTTTAAACATACTGAACAAAACCTAACAAAATTTATCATGATCAAATCTATCTAAGAAACTGAACAACGATTAAATGCCGACAAAGCAAAGTTTAACTTATCAATATCTGCTAGCATAGTAATATTTTACAATACTTTACACACCCTTACCTATCTAACTTACTAAACTATGAATAAATGATAACATTAACAAAATTCCAGATCTATCAATGGTAACTAACCTAACAATGACCAACAGAGCTTTACCTAATCCTACTTTTTTTATATCATATCTAAACATATCGATGCTAATTTAACATTAACATAGGAATGTCTAATTAAATTTATAATATCCTAATCTATATAACATTCTGAACTGCGATTAAATGCTAACATAGCAAATTTTAACATTAATATTTGTTAACATAGTAATATCTAACAATACTATAAATAACACATCCTATACAACCTACTGAACTATTAATAAATTGTAAATAAACTATGAAAACAAAGTTCCCTACCTATCAATGGTAACTATCATATCTAAACATATCAATGCTAATTTAACATTAACATAGTAATGTCTAATAAAATTTATAATATCCTAACCTGTATAACATTCTAAACTACGATTAAATGCTAACATAGCAAATCTTAACATTAATATCTAAACATATCATATCATATCTACACATATTAATGCTAATTTAACATTAACATAGTAATGTCTAACAAAATTTATAATATCCTAACCCATATAACATGCTAACGTAAATTTTAACATTAATATCTGTTAACATAGTAATATCTAACAATACTTTAAATAACACATTATATCTAACCTACTGAACTATGAATAAACTCTGAAAAAAAAAGTTCCCTACCTATCAATGGTAACTAATCCAACACTACTAACCAAATCTTAATTAACCCCTACTTTATCTATCTATCTATAAAATATCAATGCTAATTTAATGTTAGCATAGTAATATCTAACAAAACCTGACAAAATTTAACACTACCTAACCAATCTTTCATACAGAACTACGAATAAATGCTGACATAACATAGTTTTAGCTTATCAATATTTGCTAACATAGCTATATCTAACAAAACTTTGCAAAACCTAACTTATATATTCCACCAAACTATGAATAGATGCTAAAGTTAACAAAATTCCCCACCTATCAAAGGTAACTCTCTTAATATTACCAAAAAAAAACTTAATCTACCCTGCCTAGCCTAACAAAATTTTATCATATCGTAACCTATATAGCATATTGAATTACGATAAATG
>JABUQX010044738.1:0-28397 GCA_015478945.1 Trachelipus rathkii
CCCCTATAAAGAGGAAGCAGCTGTGGTGGAGTGGAGAAAGTTTGAAGAATGGTAAATTTGCAGTATAGATGAAATTACTGGTGAATGATCATGAACGGGGGCCGAGATGGTGATTGATTGATTTTGGAAGTTGTGTGTGTAATAAAAGCGTTTATGGAGGGTAATAGTTCCAAGGTGGAGGAGAGCAGTGTAATAGTACTTTTATATTAGGGTAAGGGAGATAAGGGGAAACTGTAGAAATTATATAGGGGAATAAGTTTTTGAGTGTTGTATGGGAGATATATCTGGTTATATTGGTCGAAAGAGTTGTCTCCTGACATGAAGGACTGATTGGTGGAGAACAAGGTGCGTTAGAAGTGGTAGAAGATGTGTGTGGATCAAATTTTACATTGAAAAATGGATGAGAAAATGAAAGGGAGAGAATGAATTAATTGGTATTTAGGTTTTTTATGAGATTGAACAGGGGTATGAATAGGGGTAATAGGAAGCTTTGTGAGGTGTTAGTGATATATGGTGTTGATGGTAGGCTTCTGAATGGAATATAAAGTATGTATGGAGTGAGGAGGCGTGTGTAAGAATAAATGGTGTCAAAAGTGATTGGGTTTAGTATTAAATAGCGGGTGAGGCATGGTTGTGTTTCTCTTTTTTACTTTTACAGCTTGGATACATCTTAATTCACCATCTCCCTGTTAACATTCCTTGCTTCCTACTTTAGCACTCCACATACTTCTTTTGCACTACTAAACGGCTTTCTTTCTCCCAGATTTGTTTAATTTCAACTTGTTCACATTCAACTCTTTACTTGCGAGCGTTCTTACTACTTATCCTTATTACCTTGTTTCACTTAACTTCTCTCTCTCTAGGACATACGATGTGGGAATTCCTTTCTCACCCCACACATAGGATGAATGGTAGCAGGGATATCTGTTAGGTGTTTTGTAGAAGAGGGGTGTGTATATTAAGTATGTGTAATATGATATGTGGATAAATGGTGGTCAGTAATCTGTGCTGGGATGAGTGAGTGTAAGAATATGAACGAAAGAGAAGGCGCGCTCATTAAAATGGGAGGGTAATTTCAACGCTTCCGAGTATGCGTGTCTCTCCCTATATATATCTATTATATATATATATATATATATACTATATATATAATATATTATATATAATATATATTATATTATATATATATATATATATATATATATATATATATATATATTATATATTATATTATATAATATATATATATGATATATATATGGAGCCAAATGAGGAAGCAATTGTTAGCAGTGCAATAAGTATGCGGCTGTGCTAAAGAGGAAGTAAGAATGTACAGTGAGTGGTGGAATGAAGAGGTGATCGAAAAGAGTTAAAAGTAAAAAGGAAGCGGGGTGAATGTACTAAGCAAATGATGAAGTTTATCAAAGACAGATGTTTGAAATTATATACAGGAGGAAAAAAAGAATTACTAAAAGGTGCATGAAAAGATAGGTAAATGAACAGTTTGGAAGGAGATGATGGGACTTACAAGGAATAGGAAGCTCTTCTGGAAGGAAGCGCGAAAGGTTAAGAAGTAGAATAGGGGAACCCTGCTTAGAATAATGTAATAGGGATGGTGTTTTTGTAACTGATGAAATGGATGTGAGGGGAATGTGGAAGAGAACTTCGAAAATCTGCATAATTATGACAGTTATGAAGAGGGGATAGTGAATTGTATGGTCGAGAGTACACTAGAGATGAAGAATGAGGTATTTTGGGGATGAGGTTATTGCAAGGAGGAGGTAATAGGTAGAGTGAGAAAGTTGAAGAATGTAAATCTGCAGGTATAGATGAATACTGGTGAAATGATGAAGAACGGGGTGCCGAGATGGTGATTGATTAGATTTGGAATTGTGTAAAGTAAGGCGTTTTATGGAGGGTAAATGAGTCCGAGGGACTTGGCAGAGAGCAGCTAATTAGTACCCCTATATAAGGGTAAGCGGAGATAAGGGAAACTGTAGAGACTATAGGGGAGAATAATTTTATTAAGTATTGTAGGGAAGATATATGCTGGTGTTTTGGTCGAAGAGTGCGTTCAGATGACTGAAGGACTGATTGGTGAAGAACAAGGTCGCTTAGGAGTGGTAGAGGATGTTTGTGGGATCAAATCTTTACATTGACAATGATTGAGAAATGAGGGAGAAGAAGAATAAATTGTATTAGGTTTTATGATTTGCAACAGGGGTGATAGATAGGGTTAATAGGGAAGCTGCTGTGGCAGGTGTTAGTTGATATATGGTGTTGGTGGTAGGCTTCTGATGGAATCAAAAGTTTCTGAATAGAATAGTGAAGCGTGTGTAAGAATAAATCGTGTCAAAAGTTGATTGGTTTAAGTTTAATAGCGGATGAGGCACGGTTGTGTATGTCTCCCTTGGTTTTTATTTGTATATGGATGTGGTTATGAAGAATTAGAAGTGGGGGTGGCAGGAAATGGTGTCTAGAATATGGTGAATGCAAATGAGTGTGGGTCTCTATTATATGCGGAGGTTTGTTCTTTTTGTGGCAGAATGCTGAAAGAGGTTTTTGGAAGATTAGTAGAGGATTTGGCAGGGTGTGTAAAATGTAGGGGTTTGAAAGTAAACAACGTAGATAAGAGTAAAGGTTATGGTTTGTGAGTGAGGACAGTCTCAGTGTGAAGTTATGTTAGAATGGTGACTCAGCTGGAACAAGTGGTCTGAGTTTTAAAAAATATTTTAGGGTATAGAATTGGATGAAGAAGGGAACGGATGATAGCAGACGTGAAGTAGGAAAGCTTTGAATGGCAGGAAGGTTTGGTGGTGCAATTAAATCGTTTGGTGAATAAAAGGGAATAGGTCTTGAGTGCTAGGGTCTTGAGGGTATTTGTTACCTGTGTTATTGTATAGTACGAGACTATGTCTGAAATAAGAAGTATTAGATAAAGTTCAACGTGTTCAAATGGACAAATCTTAGGGGCATGCTAGGTGTGAGAAGAATTGATAAAAATTGAACGTGCTAGGGAGTTGTTAGCTGTGCTGGTGTGACAGAAAGGGGTAAAGTGAGAGAATAAATGAAAGTATGTTGAGATGGTTTGGTCTGTGGAAAGGAATGAATTATAGTAGGTTGGTTATAGCGATGTATATGGCGAGTGTGTTGGGAACCCGACCGGTTGGGAGACCGAAGAAAAAGTGGATTTGAGTCTGTGAACGAATGTCTGAAGGAGGAGAATGTGAGTTATGGCAGAGGCGAGAATAAAGTGCATAATAGGAGTGAATGGCGGGGGTTTTGTGATGGGGTATGGTTGTGGCCCACCTGGCGCAGGGGATGAACTTTACATTGACGATTTCCATAAGTGAAAGGGTCCGTCGAGGTCCGTGAAGCTCTTGGGTGGATTTCTGTCTGTGACGTGTTCTCACTAATTAATGGTACAGAGGGGAACAACAGAGGCTGGGCTTTCTTTCGACTTTTGTCATGTTCTTTCTACTGCTTTTCTTTTCCGATCTGCGCACCTTACCACTACTTCCAAAAGAGGTAGAAAGAAAGAAAGAAAGAAATATATATATATATATATATATTATATATATTATATATATTATATATATATATATATATATTATAATATTATATATATATATATATTATATATATAAATTAATCTTTCTGATTTAATTCTATAGTGAATAACGTAATGTATATTATATTAATATATTATCTCCCTGATATAATTCAATGTTGAATAATATACATTATATTACAAGAACAATCGATTTTCCTTCCGAAGTTTTCAATAAAGTTACGATAACAATGCTCTTACTTTTTTTGCAAAAATTGGTATATGAAGAAATTATTACATAATACTATAATAGATTATTCAAAATTATTTATAAATTTTTTTATAGAATATAATGCTATTTTTCAATCAATTATAAAGCTGACGGCCCTGGCTTTGAAATAGCGGAGTGTAAAAATAACAGTTAACACCTCCAAATAATTATATGAAAGAGCTCTAAAATAGCAATGAACTTAAGTATTATAATATATATATTATATATATATATATATATTATATATATATAGTATTATATATACTATATATATATATATATTATTATATATTATATTATATCATATATTATTATATATATATATATATGACCAGAGAGAGAGAGAGCCGAGTAAGTAATAAGTTACTGGAGTCGCGCTGATATATATATATATAATATATAATATATATATTATATATATATTATAGGTTTATATATATACATATAATATTTATATATAATATATATATCTCTACATATAATATATATATATATATATATATATATATATATCAGACGAGAGAAATAGCTGTGTATTTCAAACAAGCATTTGATTCATGTATGAAAAAAATTTTAACAAGTTCTCCAGCTCCATCAGTGTCAGTGGAGGATAGGAAGGTTATTTCATCCGTTTCATCAACACCAAATGTCAGCCAACTTGAGAAATCTGAGGAAAAGCGACAGGCAAATGAGGAGGAGGAGGAGGAAACTGCTGAAGGGGAGGAAGAAGATGAATATGTCGAAGACGAAACTGAAGATGAAGAGCTGATAGTTCTATTTTCTAATAAATGCCAATTATCTCTAAGGACAGAAGAGGAATGGAAGGTTTGTTGACTAAATATACATATATTTGCATCTTCTAATTGTTTTAGATTTACTGTGCACATATTTTTTATTTTAAGATTATTTATTGCATCTTGAATCTAAAATTTATTAACAGGATTTAGGATTATGCGAATTAAAAATTGTATACGATGATGACGTCTACGGTACCCGTATTATATGTTCAACCGAAGATGGAGAGAAAATAGTCAACAGTTTTATTACCCTTCAGACGTATTACTATAATGTGAACGACCTGACGTTAACATTTACTTTGGTCGAGGAGTCCGAAGACGAGACTGCGAAGAAAATAGAAGTGAAAGCCAGTTTAGAGAGTAAAGAAGTGTTCGCGTGCCTCATTAAGGAATTCGATGAGGTGAGGTTTACTTTATTTAGTGCTGGATGGTATTATTGGACTTTAAATTTTTTTTTTGTTTTAAGTAGAATTGCTTGTAATAATTTCCACTTTTTTTTAACGATTATCTTTGTGTGGTTTCAATTTCTTTTTATTGTTATCATTAATTTACATTTTCATCAGTGCAATTTTCTTCCCAAGATAGACTCTCCCCAAAGTAAATTGGTAAGCCGCCAGCCTCAGGAAGTAACTTTTCTATTACAGGTTTGCCCAATTCTGTAATAATAAAGTACTAATTGAGTAGTATTAGTTTGTTAATACTCTGTAGTGAATTAAATTAATAATTCATTTAAATTGTATGGGAACAGCAACCACTATAATGGGAAAAATTTTATTTTAAAAAGTTAAACCTTTTTGTACCTATATCTTTAAATCATTGATTTACATTACAGGGAATAGATTGTGCTTACAATGCTGGAATTGAAGACTCTTGTCTTACTGAAGTTCCAAAAGAGTTACTATTACTTTAATTATTCCCTGCTACCATCATCTGTCTGGTCCTGACCTCTTTCTCCAAATCTAGCCACTCCGCTGCCTTGTTAAAGACATCATTCTTATCTCATTCTGAAGTTCACAGGGGATTTACTCCAGCGTTTACTGACAGCTCTAAAATAGGTGACGGTGTTGGTACATCTGATATTTTTTCCTGACCGCAGCCTCCCATACCCTAAATCATGCAGAATTAATGGCTATACTGATTGCCCTCTCTCGAATTTTATTCCTTAACCAATATCACTTACATCATTTATTCGGATTCGCTCAGCTCCCTCCAGTCGCTTAAAGCGACTGGCAACGAAATCGGTGAGAGAGTGTCCAGAATGACAGCCTTCTCTTTCCGAAGCTGTTCTAGATACCTCCTGAATGCCATTCAACAAGGTCGCCTCCCATCAACTGATTATTTTTCTACACTCCGACAAGGATTCCGATCTTGCTGGCAGAAGTGCTGGGCGAATGATAAGCGAGGGGTGAAACTTAGAAATATAAAGCCGATAATTGATGAGTGGTCTTCCTCTCACCGACGAAATCGTTTGCACGAGGTAATCCTTGCACGCACTCAATTCTGCAACTAATCACTCACAGCCACTACATGTCACGTGATCCACCCCCTCTCAAATTTTGCTATCAACATACCTCGAAATCTTTTCACTACGCCTTCATTGATTGTCTTCAATTTGATTCCATTCGCCGTCGTCATTTTCCTACTCTATGGTCCATTGACCAAAAA
Source organism: Trachelipus rathkii (assembly GCA_015478945.1). Classification (NCBI taxonomy): domain Eukaryota; kingdom Metazoa; phylum Arthropoda; class Malacostraca; order Isopoda; family Trachelipodidae; genus Trachelipus; species Trachelipus rathkii. The sequence goes on from JABUQX010044738.1 coordinate 6,284, forward strand.
GGCTATCTGAATACTCCCATTTCAATAGTAACTCTATTTTCTCATACCTTCAGGATTTGAATATTCTTCACAATATATAATTTTATAATGCACTATAATTACAATATATAATGTAGGGACATCTCTTTATTTATCTTTTTTTTTTTTTTTTAAATAAAACGGAATTATGTAGTCATATAATATGACTGAATATTCATTTCGCCATCCATATGTTCTTTTGTGACGAATTTAAAATAAATATGAGCCAGAACCCACCCATGGAGTTGAATATTCAACCCAATATGTGGCGTGGTGGGTCCTGTACATAAACTCAAAAATAAAAAAATAATGTATTGTAGAAAATCATAGTGGAACCAGTGTGTGTGTGTGTTACAGATGGAGGGGGAAAAAAAGATAGAATGCATTGTGAAATTATGAAAAGACTGGAGAAACATCTAATTGACCGGGTAGATCTCAAAATTGTATAGTTTGAATAGAATTCTGCATTAGTCTTGTGGGCGTGACCCTCCATAATTGAAAATTTCTTTTTTATCGATAGAAATTGTTTTTAATTCAGAATCATTTAGAGAAACAATTAAAATTCTGGAATGTAGAATTTAATTGATCAATGTGTGCGTTTTTATTTTTTTAAGCCCTCCCCCGCCCCTAAAAAAAAAAAAAGTAATACTTGCGCTTTTTTTTTATTTGTTCTTTTAACTAGAATAATTTCTGTTAGAAGAGAAATAAAATAATGGGTGGACGGAGGTAAATTTAAAGCTTTGAGTATGCTTTGAGAGACTTTAATTTGTTTTGATGTTAAAAGTAAGACTTGATTTACACCTGGGGAGGGCATATGATATGATGGGAACTGGTTTCAGTTATTATTATTACATTTTTAGGACAAAGTGATGATGATGATTAAATTTTTTAAGTTATAAGAGTGTTAAGTATTAATCCATCCTTTTCTTTATTGTGTAGTTGGAAGTAGAATTTAGGTTTAAATCATTGTAATAATAATAATAATAATAATAATAATAATAATAATAATAATAATAATAATAATAATAATAGCATATGGATGGCCAGGATGGGTGATGTAAGAATTTAAGGTAGGGGTGGCAGGGGAGGGTGTTAGACTGATAGAGAGTGGAGGGTATCTTACTTATTCTATGCAGATACGGTTTTGTGTGGTGAATCTTGAGAAACATTGAAAAGATTGGTAGAGGGGTTTGAAAGTAAATGTAGATTAGAGCAAAGTGGGGAGAGTTTGTAGTGTGAAATCATGTTGGGTGTCAGGTGGTAGGCAGCTGGAACAAGTAACTGAGTTTAAATGTTATGGTATATGTTGGATGAAAAGGGAATTTATGATGCCGAGTGTAGTTGGTAAGTTAAAAGTGGTAGGAAGAGAGCTGGTTTAATCAAATGTGATGAATGCAAGAGGACTAAGTCTCGAGTGCGCTAGGATTTTGCATTACGGTATGTTATTACCGATATTAATATATAGTAGTGAAGCCATGATGTGGAATAAGAGGTACAGATCTATTAGGGGGTTGTGTGGCATGACGAAAGGAGTAAATGAGGGAATATATGAGTGCTGTGGCGTCGTTTGGTCATTTGGCAGGAGGCTGCTAGCCTCACCGACGACTCCTAAACAGCCTCCGGGAAGAAACGCTGTTTTGTCACCTCTTTCTCACTCATCAACATCTATTAATATTCATCAATTGAAGGTGGTTATTCTAGACCATAACATAACTCCTTCAAATTGGTGAACCCTGGAGTGACCCAATGAACACCCAGCGAAATCCATCCTAATTAAGTTTTTTCTTCTGCTGGCGCACTACTGTTCGGCATCCTGTGCGCCTGTACGTTTCAAGCCTTCTTGCGTGCGGAACTCAACTGCCAGTAGCAGGTACAGAGTTGGTCGAACATTCTCAGCTGACTTAATGTGCGCAACCTAGCTCTCACCTGAAGCTGACCGCATCACTTCTCAGGACCAGAGAGCGGAGTGTGCTCGCGGCATTGTCACTGGGGGGGAGTCCTGTGGCGTCTGGGGCAGGAGGCTGCTAGCCTCACCGACGACTCCTAAGCAGCCTCCGGGAAGAAAGGCCACTTTATCGTGTCATCAACATCCACTCATCAACATCTATTAATATTCATCAACTTGAAGGTGGTTATTCTAGACCATAACAATAAATATTTGAGTGTATTAAGGTAGTTTGGTCATTTGAAAGGATGGAATGTAGTCAATTGGTTAAGCAGTTTTATAGGGGTAAGTGTTTCGGGAAGCGACCGTCAGGAAGACCGAAGAAAAAGTGGATTGAATCGGTAAGTGTGTTTGAAGGAAAGGAATGTGAGTGTAGCGTGAGGAATGGTGCATAAAGGTGCGAATGACGTAAAAAGGTAAAAGGTAAAGGATGGGCGTGGGATAGCCTTAACATCGGCACCACTTAATTCCCACTTGTGGCAAAGCACTCCACAAATGTACTCATTAACGTCTGAGTGCGACGAAGCTTGAATTAATAAAGAACAGCTCACATTCTCTCGCTCCAACCCAGACACGAACCTGGGCCCACTCGCTTGTGTGGGGGCATGGTTGTGGGCCTTGCCCAGGGGATGAACCCCGCCACTGACGAGATACCACTGTGGGGTTTTGCCTTGGTAGTATAAGCTCTAGGGTGGATTTTGACTGCGACGAGCTAGCACTTAAAGGTATGAAGGTATTGTATGGGGGGGGGGGGCTTTCCTTTTCGACTTGACCTAGGTCATGTTCTTCTACTTAACTATTGTTTCCGGTGCACGTTTGTTCACCCCACCCCCCAGTCTATGGGGAACCGAGGGGAGGCTGAAAGTAGGCAAGAAATAATAATTACTAAATATCCAGTTACCATATCAGTACCTAATTTTGTTTCAGATTCTAATCTATCGTATCCTTCTCCTTATTCTGCAGATTCTGTTAAATCCTATGATCTAAAATTTAATGAAGCTTTGAAGGAATTTCTGAAATTCAACTAGGTAGTTGTACTAATAATTATCATCAATTATTATTATTATTATTATTATTATTATTATTATTATTATTATTATTATTAGGTAGAGAGACCAGCTGTTATAACGTCTTAATCGCATGTTGAAATTATTAGTATATACATACTATTTTCAAATGTATTAAAAATATAAACTGTATTTATAAAATGTACATTTATGCATTATTTTTATTTTTTATTATTCCTATTAATAATTATTATTATTATTTATAACTTACAAGGTTAAATATTCTGTATTTCTATTATTATTATTACTTATTGTGAGGTTAAATTTTGTATTTCCATCAGTCTTTGGAAAAGATTTCTCGATCTGCATTTTTTTTATTGCCGCAAATATTGTTTTTAAGTTTTACGATTGATCGGAGAAAAATGTATTTTATTTAAATATTAAAGAATTTTTTTGTTCTTATTTAAAATTATCCGAAAGTCGTTTTTTTTTTGTACATTGCGTGGTATTTTACATTGAGGTTTATGGAGGGCTGCAAAGTGGTTTACAGCCAGATCTGCATTTTTTAAAATGATGTAGCCTAAGCCAGTAAATTTTAATACTAGAGTCTGTCAGCGAAAAATTTATTAGCTCCACAACCCTGGGGTCCTGCTATAATTTTGATCGTTTCAAATTTTGTTTACGCAACACATTCAACTGGCACGTGCATCTCGGGTAGAATTCTAATTATGAGACTAGAAGGGATTTAACTTTCTGAGCAGTTATAGCTATAATCTACAAGTTCAATTTTGATTTTCTCAATTGATGAATTAGCATTTGGTATTTAGTATTGAGAGATCTCTAGGATGGCTAAGCAGGGAACAAAAAGAATAGTACAAGCATTATTTTAACTTGCATAAAAGATTTCCAGAATTATTAGCATTTACAAATTACTACCAAGAAATCTGAGCATTTTGTGTACTGGAAAAAATACAAAAGCAAAAACTTTACGTTTTCGAGTTGGCTTGAAATATATTTAGGTCAAGTTTTGTCAAAAGTCAGAGAATTATTAATACAGGAGATAATTATATATAAATTGAGTCTGCAAGAAATGCCGTCGTAAATAGGACGGAAGTTTGCAAAACTTACGATTGTCGATATTCTATTAATATTTAAAACTAGGCTAGTTTTATTTTTCTTTTCCTAGGCAGAACCCGTTTTATTGATGGAGCAGGCTAAAGCCACTTATTTTTCAATAGGCCCTATAAAATTATGTGTTTTTGTTTATTTTTCCCAAAAATGTTTATATGTATTTTTGTTTAATAAAAGTGATTTGATATAGTCAGCCTATTCAACATCTAGACAATGAAAGTAAAATAAAAAGTTAATTTATTTCATTTCCATAGTATAAATATAATTAAAATTATAATGCAACATCCTGTGTGTGTGTTTATGTGTGTAGGTGTGTGTGTGTGCATGCATGTGCGCACTGTACCTTTCTCGGGAAAATTTTCCACCAAAAAAGTAAAACAAAGCCAAAAAAAAAATATTTGGCATTTTCCTTCAAAATTTAGTAACAAGAGAAAATATTAAAAGTATTTTGCAATTATATAAATAAACTTTTGTTATATTGAAAGTCATATTATATCCGTTTTACTTTTACACACATACAAGATCACAATATGGTCTCCGAAAATTATAACACTTGATTGAAGTACTATAATTTTAATTATATTTATACTATGCTATGTTGGAACCTCTCTTTTTCTTATAATCTCATGGTAGAGGTGTTTTAAATAGACTAAAAATGACTCGATTATCACTGGACAACAACAAAACTCTTTTTGGAATGTTTCCTTAACTTCTCATTAGTGTAATCTTACCAATTTTTGGTTGAGAGAAAAAACGCATATGACAAAGAAAATCTTTGTTAGCTCTAGTTTCTGTGCATATACACATAGGTGGGAATATGTTTATTTTAACTGGATCCTGGAAGAAATGTGATACATTTTAATTCCATATGCCGAAAACATTGAAAGTTCATTTTAAATAATTTGTTTAATGTTGAAGAAACATGATAGAGCTCTAAATTGATGGATGAATTCCTGGCAGGCAGTTCTGTGGGAAGAGTATCATGTGGTGCCTTCATGAGATCGTTTTCTTTTTGGCTTGCCTCTTGTGAGTGAGTTCCCGAGCGACGCAAACTACATACAGACCAGCAGGAATCCGCCAAGCATATCTTCATTCCAACGGCCTGATTATCTTTATTCCATTACCAGAAATATCCTGATTACGAATCTTTTCTCGGTTAGTTCATCACGACAGCTTCCACAATCTAAGGAGAGAAAAAGCTAGGTGGGAGTGGGAGAAAATGGATTTTAAGGACATGTTGCATCCGAGTTGATGGTATTTTTTTTCCAGAAGTAGTCACCAACTGAGTTTAGTTATCATCTCTTTTATTGCTCCCAGTTCTTGCCTTCGTCCTGTTTTGCAACCGCCTCCGTTTAGAGATGTATCGAGCAGAGGCCGTCAGTTGCGAAGGCCGCTCCGCTTCCTGGATTAAAGCACCTGGCCCTCCGCTCTGCAGGGGGGTACTGTAGGCTAGTACGCCCTAAAGAAAAACGAGTTGTTCTATCTTCCGAAATAAGCCCCGCCTTCGAGTGCGCGTCATACTAGCCTTTTTTGAAAATCACGCTAACACGATAAGCATGCAACTGCATTATAAGTAATTAAAAACAAATTTACGTAATAAAAAATTACTTGTTTAGTTGTTAATTTGCCAATATACAATAGCAACTGAGGACGGCCCGACCCCACTTGGTATGGTAGCCTTAAGAAAAAATAAAGTTGATAGCATATACTTATGATCTCATTACAAACCTTCGCCCGTGAGTGTCTCACCAAATCCTAATCACTAGTGGAATTCAACAGCGCCAGTACTAGCGCTCACCCTGACAGCTTACTCGACCCGAACGTTCTTGCCATGGGGGGAGGTTCGGAGAAGCGGAAGTGTGTTCACGGCAATTGTCACTGGCGGAGGAGTTTTCTGTAGCCTCTGGTGCATGGAGGTCTCCTAGCACCACTGAAGACTCCTAAGCAGCCTCCGGGAAGAAACGCCAACTTTACGTGACATGACGCTTACCTCTTCAACACTCTAACTATTCCTTCTATTGAATGTGTTATTAGACCCTCGCCTAACCCTTTTCAATATGAATATTCTATATATATACTATTATATATATATATATTTATTATATATAGAATATATATACCTATTTATTGTAAAAAGGTTGGCGACGGCGCAATTAAAAGATAAAGAAGTGGACCCACTATTGCGCAAGAAGGTTGCCGGTGCAGTTAAAAGATCAATGAAAAGGGACCCAATCTTTACTGCGATGATGGTCTTGCATGAGGGTATGTTTCTAATCTGTGGGTTATTGTATAGTAGTGAGCCTACTGGTCTGGATATAAAGTATAGATCATAAAGCTTCAATCGTTTCAATGGAGCACTCTTAGGTGGCTTATGCTAGGTGGTAGAAGAATTTGAATCAAAATGAGGAATGAACGTATTAGAGAGTTGTGTGGTGTGAAGAAAGGGGTAAATGCAAGAATAAATGAAAAGTACATAGAATTTGTTCAGTTGCTCATGTAAGAACTGAATGTTAGATGCTTGTTTAAGCGATGTATAAATGTGAGTGGTGTTGGCTAACCGACCGGCTGGAGACCAGAAGAGAAAGTGGGATTGAGTCGGTGAACGAATGTCTGAAGGAGATAAAATGTGAGTTTGGCAGAGGCGAAGAAAAGGGTGTATAATAGGGAGTGAATGGCGGGGGTTTGGTATGGGGGCATTGGTTGTGGCCCACTGGCCAAGGGATTAGCCCTTGACACCTTGACGTATATTAAGATAGTGAGTGGTCCGTTCGCGGTCCGTGAAGCTCTAGGGGTGGATTTTCTGTCTGTGACGAGTTCTCACTAATTCTCACTAATTAATGGTCATATTCTTCTAGCTGGCTTTCTTTTCCGATGCATGATCAGTCACCACGCTTATCCCTGGACCCTCAGGTGGGAATGGGGCGCAAAGAGAAGATATAAGAAAGAATAGAAGAAAATATATATAATTATATAGATATATCTATATATCCTATTATATATATTTATATATATATATATATATTAATAATGAGGTAGAGTTAGGTTACCATGGCATATCATGTCTTTTTTATTTATGGGAATCATGTGTATTATATATATATTACACCATTATTACTTGTTTTACGTAACAGTACTTTACAAATATCATGGAGGGATGCATAAGTATATTTTCCTTTCCGCAATCAAGTGAATCAACAAACAAGATGGACAAGTAAACCCACACAGTAAACCCACCCAGTCCGTTTCCTCAGGTGGGCGCAGACATGGGACTTAAAGAGAGGTAAGATTTGGCATACTGGTGGAAAATAGATGTAATTCAACGCGAGTTCCACAAAACAAATTGGCTGGAAGGAAGCACCGCAACGAGTGATCCTTGAGTCCCTCTAATATTCACACAATATTCATGTGAAAGTAAAAGGAACCTCTTGTGTTAAGAGGGCGACGCAGTGGTGGAGGAAATGCGAGAGGTAAATTCTCTCGAGCACCTGCCCGTTGTAATATCTATAGAAAAGAGATAGGGCGCCAACGATACATCTCAGAGCATGGGAGTCAGAAAGTATGGGACAGTTAAGTCTCAACCCTATCCAAAAGGAGGGCTGAACCGGATCCACCCCAAATGTGAGAACAGTTACCATACAGGGCGAATAAAACCTATTATGTACTTGAGTTATCGATCAAAACGATAAAAAAGAATTTACGCAATCGTGAAATCAGAGATTCCCAGCTTCTGTGGAGACATTTTTAGCAACCGATGTGATTTATGTTTCTACGACAATTCCACTATTTATGTTTAGTCCAAGAATGTTTGTTGTTTACAGGTGAGACATTAGAGCCGTCGAAGGGGATAGAAAAGTTGGGAGGTGTTTTAGAGAGGGAGATATGAAGAAGTTGAGTTTTTAAAGAGTTGAATTTTACAAGACTGCTGTTACCCCACTGAGAAATCCCGACCAGATCTACAAAAATTGAATCTGAATGCTGTAGACGAGAAGCAACTCTAGATACAAACGAATGGAGCACATTTGAAATGATGTGGAGGAATGGAAGTTGAGTCATCGGCATGAGTGAACAGAGTTTTAAGTGTAGCTAAGAAGATCGTTGATGAAAGGTAGGAATAAAGTTGTGGTTCATGGAACACCACAACTAATACGAAAGGAGGAAGAGGTTGTTCCATTCAACAAGAAGCTGAAATGGAACGATCTGACAGAGAATTAGACAAAAATGAGCAAAGAAGAAAGACAGAAAACCGAAGGAGGTAGTCTAGAGAAGTCGAGCGGAAGGTAGCATACCCTGTAAAAGCCTTAGATATGTCAAGCGATACCACACATGACTCCCCATAGTACCTAATGGCAGAGACCATACATAGATCAGTGAGATAGGGAAGAATGTGACTCGAGAGATCTCGAACGTCGAAAGCCATACTGATGATCTGAAAGAAAGGAATGAGATTCTATATGGTCGAGGAATGAAAGTTAGGAGGAGTTCTTCAAAGATCTTTAGACGAGAATAAGATTAAAGCAATGATTTCGATTAGTTAATAAGGATCAGAGCGACTACCTTTTTTCGGGATTGGCTGAATACAAGCGCGCTTCCAGCACTGAGGAAAAAATATATTAAATATTATATATATATAATAGTATATATATAATATATAATTATATATCTATATATATATATATATATATATTATATATATTATTTATTATATAAGTATATATATATATATATAATATATATATACTTTATATATATTATTGAACGCGGTTTTATGGTCGATGTTGAAGACCTCCTTCATAAGGGAGGTAAGTACGTTTGTCTTGAGAACCCATCACCTCATTAGTTGAAGACTAGATGATGGTTTGAATGAGAGTGTGAGCTTTGTCGCGATGATTGGCGTTTCGTCCCGGGGCTGCTTTGGACTCCTCAGTGGTGTCGCAGCCCCCTTCCACCAGCCGCCACAGAACTCCCCCCAGTGACAATGCCCCGAGCACACTCCGCTCTGCGCACCTGGAAGGAGGTTGGTCAGCTGTCAGATGAGAGCCGGTGTGCAGACATTAAAGCCCTGTAGCAAAGGCTTCGACCACTCGCTGTAACTCTTACGGTGCAAGTTGTGTCTGCACCTCGTGAGTAAGCACAAGTACAGCGTTAAACAAGGATGACCGAACAGTATAGCAGCGCCCTAGCAGAAGAAACTTGAATTGAATGCCGCGCTTGAATTGTGGTAAAACAAACTCTCTATAACGAAATGTCTTACCACGGGGAACAACTTTTGAGAGAAGACGGGATGCTGGCTGGTGTTCGTTGTGCCACTCCAGTGGCACTATCACTCCGGTGGTCAACGCAATCTGAAAAGGGTTTATGGGTCGCTGTTGAAGAACCCCCTTCATGAAGGGAGTAAGTAGTTGTCTTTGAGGAACCCACCCTTCATTAGTTGAACGACCTTAGATGATGTTGAAAGAGTGAGCCCGGTGTCGCGATGAATTTGGCCGTTCGTCCCGGGGGCTGTTTGGACTCCTGCGTGGTGGTCGCCAGGCCCCTTTCACAGACGCTCAATTATTACGTATATAATATTATAATATTATATATATATATATTATAGTATATATAATAATATATGATAATAATATGATATTTATTATATAATATATATATATATATATATATATATATATATTAGTACATATATTATAAGTTTTTAACCAATGCTTCATAAGTACAATTGTGAATCTAAATTAGCCTTACCTGTGATTTGTTGGTTTTCAAAGATTTTTTTGCTCTTTTGAATAAGAGTTTAGATAGTCCATATGATACACTCTGCCTTATTGGTTTTTAGTAATTCTATTTTTAATCTTAGTTAGGGTAAACTTGATTGGTGAGAAGGTAAGAGAATAGAGATAGGTTGATTAGTGAAAATATTGAAAAGAAATGAAGAAATTTACCTCTATACCCTTTTTACAATTTTGATTTTTTAACTTTGAATCCCCTATATATAAAACTAAATAGTACCGCCTTTGAATTAGAAAGTGATTCCGCAGTTGTTATTATGCTAAAAAAAACTTATTTAGTGAAAATTTAGTGAAAAATGGATACCACATGTAGATCAAAATATAACTTCCGCTAAATAACTAAAAAAGATACCTTTATATACCTAAATAGTTTTTTTTAAATCTAACATAAAATGAATATATCTTAAAAAAAATACTAAAATGAGCAAATAGAAGATATATATATATATGTGTGAAAGTATATAATAGTTTTTATATCCTCCCACTCAAGAGTTGCAATGAAAACCATTGCAATTAAAAGAATTTAAGATTTTACAAATCAGATAAATTCCTGCGAAGGAATTCTTGACCCTTGACAGCAGCCTGTCTAAGAGCGTCTCTTCTTTTGACCTGAATTGAGCAGAGAATTCTGATTCTGTTGAGAGTCAAGTTGGGGGAATTTATACGCTGAAGTTGAATGGTTGTACATCTACAATACAGTATCACTATTACGTTGAATAACCTGAATTTTGAATTTTGATTGATCGACTTGATCTGGTATTTCATTGTTTTGCACCATCTGAATTGAGAGATTCACTGCTTGCTTCGAGCATCAGTTCTCACTGATGACAGAGTGGGGTAAGCTAGATAACTGCCAATGGGTAGAGATGACAGATGGAATAATGACAGGTTTGTCCATCTCCCTTTTTAATAACACATTCCTGATCTTATCGTCATCACAGACATGACTTCCAGAAGCTCTACCCACCCCATAACGCCAAAGGGTCTAGGTTTTATTAGGTGTTGGTAATCAGAACTATATCTCCAACCTTAATTCTGTTGGTCACTCTGATGATTAGAGATTTCCTACTAGTCTGGACGCAACATTTCAATAGGTAAGGAACTCATACCATTAATTCCCTGAAAGTCTCCAAACCTCTTCCTTGAGCAGTTGGTAATTTCTTATATTTGTTTGTGAGGGAGGAAGTCTTTTCCCCATATGGGGTGGAAACTTCATTGAATATGAGTGTTGAATTGCCATAAGGCTTCGAAAAGGAATTTTGAGCAATAACTTCCAAATCATTATCTGTTGACCTATAGGTTAGAGGTCTTGAATTGATAACATTGGTGATATTGAAATACTTGTTAACAGTGGAAAGTAGGTTAAGGTTGCTTTACTATAGTTTTATAGAGACATTCCTTAACTGTTCGTATCATTCTCTCCCCAAATGTCCCAACCAACTGGAATAGACTGGAATCTTGTACTGTTTGAGTGTTATTGATACGCATGATGTTCGGAGAAACAGATTTGAAGACAAAGATTCTGACAGTATATTTCCACCTTGTTTGAAATTCTGGCATTATCCGCGTACAATTTGGATGGGTATCGCCATATATATTGTGAAACGTTGGAAGATGGAAAGGTAAATAATGGATTCAGTGGACGATTCTGGAAGGACATCACATGAAATAGCGTCTGATATTACAGGCAGGTGAAAATTAACAGATCATGTGTTCGAAATTCCTTATCGATGCTAATCTTCTACAACTGAGATGCCCTGGTAAAGTCCACGCCAGTCATGCTTCAAAGGACGTCCAACAAAATTAACTCTATGATGAGGAAGATTTAGTCATCTTTCTGGATATTAAAGGGTCATACACTGTTACAACTTTTTGGCATACTATATCAGTCAGACAACTCTTTAACTCCTGCCTGGCCTTGTAATCCAGAAGCCATGAGCTCTTATGAAATGATAGTGGTTTGAACACCCAAGTGTTGGACATCGAGAAGAAAATCCTCTTAATGATCTAATTTAGTGAGATGATGTGATTCTCTTCGGCGAAGAACGAATTGGGAGTTTATCACATGCAATCATTATATCAAAGTGTCTTGGCATTCTAACTTGGATCGGATTAGGGTGATGTCATCTATGGATAAGTTAAGTTGATTGACCAGCGGTGGAATTTCCATCTTTTAGGATTTGGGTTTCAATATCTCCTTAGAAAAATATGCCTGCTGCTTATCTTCAACCATAGAGTGGGCGGCTTGTCTGATCAAGCAATCTCATCCAGCCTTTACTCCTGCTAATGAATTTGAATATGTTTGAAGTTACTTTATATAGCCTATGCACACTTGAGTACTCTTTAAATGGTAACAAAGACTGAGAAAGAACCACAGATTGTTACATTGTAAAGTCTTTTCCTATTGGCCTCAGACAAACATTTACGTTTACTAATAGGCCATTGAGCCTTGATCTAAAAGAATCAAGAAGGACCCTTTAGCATAATGGCAATTTTGAAGAAATAGGGGTTGTAACACCTCTGGTAATCAGATCTGCTGGTTTTTCAGCGGTATTGATGTAAAGCATAAGAAATGGATACATTGTACTCTAGCTCAACTTGATTTTTGATTGATTAAATTTCGCTCTTTTTGCTTTACAAACCATTTTTTATTTTTTGCTCTTAAAATGGAGCCAAGAAAGGACAATTTGAGCATCTCCAAAGACCTATTTGTTTTTGAACTGAACATTAGAAAATTCTGATAAAATTGATTTGATACATTTGAAAAATAAGAACACAGACAAAACTCTAAAGAGGGCAAAGCCCTAGATTTGAGAGGGGCCACCTTTTGCTTTTGAAGAATATTAAATTAAACCTTGACAATAATTACTATACAAACGACCAAAACCATAACAAGATGAAGCACATTGCTTCACCAATCAACGAATAAAGAGTTTGAGGGAGAAGTTGAGAAAGCACACCTTTCATATCTCAATATTATGTAATGTTATCTTAAATCTGACATAGTGAAGACCCAGGAAACTAAAAACATCAGCAGGGACCGCTTTTCATCCCAATCGAGACTTAATTGCCATAATTTCCTAATTAATTCATACCGACCTTCTTAAAGTTCACGGGTAAAAAGATATTTAAAAAGGAATCATTTGATGACTAAGCAGATAACAACAATCTTTGGGTATTTGCATCAGCATTTAATGAAAATTTTGCTAGTTTTAACTAATCTGTAAGAGGATTAAAAAGATATCCAAGAACCTTATCTTCTGATTCCTGATGTTGAAACTATTCTAAACCCTCTTCTTGCCATTATACAGTTCTTATTGATCGATTATTGAGCGTCCGCAGCTTCTACAGATGGAAACCACCCATCTATCCATTTCTTTTGTTGAACTATTCATAATAAATTCTTTAAATGTTGTAGATCATTGCCACTAATAATTAAATTTCACAAAAAAAATTTTTTTTTTTTTTTTTTTTTCTTTTTAAATTTTAAATAGAAATCGTAATTATAAGAACTATAACGGACTGAGCATGATGCTTGATGATATAATTGCGGATGAAAGGTGAGGATGTGAAAAACCCAAAAACAATGGTTGAGGTATCGATAAGCCTTTATATTGACCATCTACCTTTTTTCCAAGAAAAAGCAAATAGCGATTGCGGTCTTTCGATAGATTTTACACTTTATCTGAAGGAATGGCTTGTTTAATGCCGCTACTACTTGAGTTTCATAGAAAAACAATTAGGACCCATATTCATTTAGCTCTTGTAGAAGCTTCTTATTTAGAAATGTCAAATATGGTACGACAAGAATTCTTTAACGAATTTAAAAGGGCTTTAATCGAAGAGGAAGAGGTTATTCAGACAGTACATACTCAATTAGAACGCTGTGCTTCATAACATGAATGTGGATCACAAATTAATCCACCTTTGATATAATTTTGTATACTTCAGTTATTTAATAGAATATAACTTTTCATAACTTGGTATATTTTCATAAAAACATTGCATATAGTACGGTCTGTATTAGGTTACTTAGGTTTATATTAATGCCAAAGAGAATAATCATGTTGCTCAATTTTCAATTTTACCTGATCCTGAAAAGAGCCTGTAACAGGATGTTGTGATACTTATTAATTATTGCTCAAATCTACCTGATCCTGAAAAGAACCTTTAACAGGATATTGTGATACTCACTGATTATTGCTTAAATTTACTTGATCCTGAAAAAGAACCTGTAACAGGATAACTTAGATATATTTCATATTGCACAGTCAGTGAGCCTTGAACATTCAACCCGTGATGAATCTGAGCCATTCCACAGATAAATGTTTTGTTAAAATAAAGGGGGGGCTTAGATTTAGTATGGGGGATGTAAGGGTGAGGTCACGCTTGGCAAATCATACAAGCAAAACATTTATTTTTATATTTTTGGTTATTAATTTTATAAAACAAGTAGCTGTTTTCTTTTATATTCTGTTTTGCAGAATATGGTATTTAAATTTCATTTATGGTATTTGATTTATTTATTTATTTAATTATTTTATATTTCATATATTTGTGTATGTAACATACACAAATATGTCATATTACAAGAATTTATTATTTTTCAGCAATCTTAGTTTTTTCTCTTTGTATGAAATATTCTAATCCTAGTTTAATAAGTTCATAGTCAATATAGGCAGGTACATTATATGTCCTTTCAATCATTTTCATTCTCATTTGTGGAAGGAAATATTCATATCTGAGGATTCTTAGGATTCTAAACTATTATTTGGATAAAGGTGTGTTTTAAAAAGTATAGGTCATGTATAGAAGGCACATTTCATAATCTCATAGGATTTAATTATGGTAATTCTGTTACAGACAAAACTTCTTTGAGTTTCTGTCCTCCAAAGATATACAAGACGAGTACACACTGAAACTGTCCCAAAATTAGGGTAAGGATTATATACCCTAAATGAAAGTTATTAAATGTTTCCAGATTTCATAGCGAGAAAAAGATGTTTTAATAAAAATCTCAAAACATGTTTTAGAAAAGTAATTGTATCAAAATCGAACGTACATTTTTGTGAAAATGGAGGATAAAAAAAAAGGGATGATGTAGTACACGCATAAAAAAACAAAAAAAACAAAAAGTCAAATCTGGTTGCTTCTTTACAAATAGAACCAAAGCCAATTAGAGGCACTGATCCTCATTTTTAAAGTGCCAAGTTAAACTAATGATTGCTCAAAAGCTTATTTAAGTATTCCAGCGTTATTATACCATCTACTTTAACAAAGCGTATTGCATGCGGAACTGGAATCTGGTTGGGTTAGTACAATTCAAATTGTAAGGTTTAATCCACTTGTCCATTTTGTCATGTCCATTATAATAATACTTAATCAGTGTAAATAAATATTTAGTAGTAAGATATCATCAGTCAGTTCTTGGGACATTCAGTAACCGCAATCAACCTCTATAGCTTGATCTCGGTCGTGAATGTCCAGTGTATATTGTTATATCACCTATATATAGATATTGCCAAAGCAGAAGTTAAATACTTATATTAATATACTTCAGAATTAATCTTTAATAAACTTTATAATCTGCACTTTAGACTCATTTTTAATTCACCATTACTTAAAACTACTTAATCTTTCTATCATCTTTCTATATATCATTATATTGGTACTGTGTTATCTCTGACACAAGGGTAGCAGTCTTGCAGTTTGGTTAAGGAATAATTATTAAATGGCTGCTGTGCCGCTTTATGTTGGTCCCTGTCGACATTTTGGACTCTGGAAGCTCAGTTTGACTCTTATCCGGGAAGATATAAAAGGAGCAATATACATTGTTGTATTGTATCATGCTAGGAAGTTGGGGATCACTTTCGTAGAGGGCGACCACATTTGCGGGTCAATTCAATCTCCCACCCTTTTTTCCATCAATTGCCCTGTATGGGTTTGCTTTAAATAAATTCACCAAGCGAGAGTGAATCACCTCTCTCCGCTACAGCGATCCCAACGTTTCTCTCACTGCTCATAGCAGTACCGAGTCATTTTCCTGAAGTGTGTTTAGTTCATGGTGTTACAGTATTTTTATGTTTTCCAGTCATCCCAAAATGATGACCCTTCACTTCATTTTCAACTAGGGAAGAGGTCAGAAATCGCATGAGCTAGATCGGGGCTGTTTGGAGGATGTGGAAGTACTTGAATGGATTTTCTCACAGAAATCCTATACTTGAGAGCGCATGTGAGAATGGCGCGTTATCTGTGGTGCCGCACCCAATCGAATGCAATGTCTGTTCTGATTCGCTGAACTCTTTTTCGAAGTCGTTCCCAAAGACATCTTTGCTAAAAGAACGTGATTTAACCTGTCTAGTCTTGAAGTACACCAGATTCCTCGACACAATACAACGGCTGTAGAAAAAAGAAACAATAATCAGTGTTTTTCACCTTGGCTCAAATGTGCTTTCTTCGGATGAGAGAATTTTTAATGTGTCATTCTGCACTGTTGCGTTTGGTTTCAGGATAATTCTCAAAAGTAACCCCCATGATTCATCGCCTGTTAATACTTTATCCCAAAAAAATGTGCTCCATTTCGAGTCTTTAAGTAATCTTGACAAATTTTGACCATGTTCGCTTACTGCTCCACAGACAAGTCTTTGGCCACTAGTTTTGCACAAATTTTTGCATGTGCAAATATGGTTCGTTAAAAATTCTATGAACTGCATTTTTATCCAGAAAAGTTTCTTCTGTAATCCACTCTGACACTGAATCGCCAGTCTCTCTCCATCACAGCTCTAACATACTTCCACATTTTCATCGTTTGTTTGACGAGATAGGTTTCCACAACGAGGGTCTCTTCTACAACATTTCCTTGCCCATTTGAAGCTTTGTGCCACTTAAAAGACATTCCGTTCTCTGATGCGTGGCAGATTTCGTCGGAATTCGTTTAAAGAATCAAATGTCCCAGTTGCAGACTTGTTAACGTTTTGGGCACAGAACTTGAATAGCGTACCGCTGTTCAGTATTTAACCTGCATCGCAAAACACGTAACGAGGATAGAAAAC
Organism: Trachelipus rathkii; assembly: GCA_015478945.1. Taxonomy (NCBI): domain Eukaryota; kingdom Metazoa; phylum Arthropoda; class Malacostraca; order Isopoda; family Trachelipodidae; genus Trachelipus; species Trachelipus rathkii. The sequence continues at coordinate 23,220 of JABUQX010044738.1, forward strand.
ACCCCCATACACAAAAAGATGTAGTGCAAAAACGCTAACGAGGTTAGAACACACCATCGCCATACATAAACTGATGTAGTGCAGAGACTGACTTTATAAATCTGTTGAAAAGATATGGATTATGTAGCCTAGGTAACTACCTACCCACTCGTATACTCACGGAGGAGCTACAATTACTGTCGTTTCATGGGATATTCAGTAAAGTTACTTTTGCGAATATTTACGTATATGATAAAAATATATATATTAATATATATATATAATGTATATATATCATATTATATATTATATATAGTATTATTATATATAATATAGTATAGTAATATATATATATTATATATTAATATATATATAGGAAAGCCATGATATTGAACAGTCAGCCCGACAGGTCTACATTAAGAAGATCCGAAGGGTTCAAGAGCTCTTCACCTCCTCCACCTGCCTACTCTCCGGAAGAAGCAGGTTCTCCTGGGCGAGCTTGCTCTCCCCCCTGTCCGGGACACCTGTCCCGAGGCCCAGCAGGAACAGCCAAATATCAGAAAAATCAATACCATCAATGTACCATACACTCCAGTCGTACCAAGGATTTTCACAAAAGAGAGGGAAAAGACCGGCTCTCCCCTCCCTACTAATATTAGCCGGAGACATAGAACAAAACCCGGGTCCCAGGGTCTGGACGTGCCCAATATGCAGCAGGGTAGTCAGACGCAACTCTGTAAGATGTGCCCTGTGCCACAGCTGGATACATCGGGCCTACACCCCTTTTGACACTCTACCAAATCCTGAACATAGCTGGAAGTGCCAAATCTGCACTCCACCCAGCACAATAACTCCCATCACCGACACAGTAAACATACTCCAACTTAACATCAACGGACTCAACAACAAGAGCAGAGAACTGGAACACTTCATGAACACCCACAATATTCACATAGCAATAATACAGGAAGCACACCTACCTCCAAATACCTCAAAACCTACTTTCTATAAATACGATTCAATATACAAGGAAACAGACCCACCGCAACACACTTTATTAACCCTGATACACAAGTCCATAACATACTCTAACACCTCTACACAAACGGCAACACTAATAAATAACAACAATATAAAAACAGTCAATTGCAATCAACTTAAACAACAAACCTTACATCACAAACGTATACATCCCGCACCAAACTTCTCCACACTGTCAACACAATTTAGACCCAAACCTATCTACTGTAACACAACTCCCCAAAAAAATTTAATACTAGCTGGAGACTTCAACGCACACCACGAAACATGGCACATACACCAAACACGAGACAACAGAGGCACAAAACTGTTATCTTACCTAGAAACACTAAACATACTAAACCACAAAGAATCTCCCACCAGACTATCCCTTCAAAACGAACCAGTCCCCTACCTTACCAGACATTACTTTCTGCTCACCAGACATCCAATTTCCAATATTGACATGAATCAAACTAACAGAACTAACCTCATATCTACCAATAATCACTCCCTCAAATACAAAACAAAAAACATAAGCCTCGACAAAAAACATATACCAATTACAAAAAGCAGACGGACTATTCTCCAACACATAGACCAACACCTTAAAACATCACAAATCAATGACAGAAACTCTAAACAAAGTCATAAACCCTATCACCCATACTATAATGAAAAGCTGCCAAAAATCATAACCTAAGGATAATAAAAGAAACACCCAACCTACCCTGAAATGAAACCACTAATCAACAAGAGGAACAAACTCAAAAAAAATCTTTCCAAACAACATTCAAATAACACTCAAATAACAAACCTAACACGGCAAATCACCAGAACTTAAACCCACAACACAACTAACTTTCAAAAACACCTAAACAAAGAACATCAACAACACTAAAGCATCAGAATGTGGAAGACAGTAAAAACATCACAACTCAAAACAAAAACATTTTGGATAAACAAATTTATAATCAATCGTAATAACCAACAACCTCTAACTCCCAAACAACATAACAATAAATTACCAACTAGTGAACATACATACCATGTTACCCAACTCTACATAAGACGAGAAAACATCAAAAGATCAAGAAAAATATCATTCCAACAACGCCAGCACACCAACCACTAACCCCAGCAGACAAAGCAAGCATCAAAAAACTTAAAAACTCACCACAATTGGCCCAGACAACATATCCAAATATACACCTAAAACACCTATCAAAAAAACAATATGAATAAATCTCACACTCATCGCTCATAAATCCTACAAACTAAATCCACGAAAAATGGAAAAAGCAATTATATATACCAAGCCCAGGAAAAGACCCTGATGACCAGTCCTCAATAGCCGCCCATATCATTACTATCCACAATCAACAAACTACTTGAAAGACTCATCCTGAATATAATAAACCCACACATACCGCTCACCCAACGTACCTCTCCAACACGGATACAAACAACAACACCCAACCACTACACAGCCCTCACAAAATACTAAATACATAGACATAATCAAAGCCTTTTGACACAGTACCTAGAACAACCTAATAGAAAAGATCATCAACACACAGATACCAAATAACACAAAAAAAATGGATAGCCAACTTCCTTTCAAGCAGAATGGCCACAGTCAAACACAGAATTTACGTGGAATAAAAAACAGTTTACATACAAAACGGAGTACCCCCAGGAGCTATACTTCCCCACACACTCTTTAACCCTATACATATCAAGACCCTACCAACCCCACACTGGCTTCACAATGTTACAATCTTTCTGCAGTCGGCTGAGAGAATAGCAACCACCCAAGCAAACTGGGGTACAGCCGTATCAGTGGATTAACGACCCCATGAATTTTTTCAAAGGTGGAGTAAACAACAAACAGAATGACTGCATCTTCAAATAAGTCCTTTGTGACTCTAATCACTACAGACAAACATTTATCTAACTCACACCCCAATATCCTACTAAACAATACTCCAATACCACTAAACAAAACACCAAAAATACTAGGTTTAACCATAGACACACATCTATCATTCTTAAAGCACACCCAAAACACCCCCTATCATTTCATCAGCCAACATAGCAAATTTAAACATAAATAATAATAAAGACCTAGCAATAACCATTTTCAAACAATTCATAAGACCAATACTCGGCTATGCATCACGCATATGGCTCCCACACTTATCGAGCACCAACGCAAATAATTTACGACAACTCCAAAACAGAGCTCTCAGAATCATTACACACTGCACAACCACAACCCCACAACAACATCTACACAATGAAACAAACATTCTTCCCATATAAACACCTAGAAAATGATAGGAACATACAAATTCCTACACAAAAACTACCTTCTCAACTACTCATCCTTGATCCATACATCTATAATACCCAAAAAGTTACATCATCATAAAATTCCTAAAATCCCTCACAGCCAACTACTAAGAAATTCTAAACACTATCTACCACCTTAATCACGAAATTACATTCACACATAACACACTCCAATATCCTAAGAAGATATGCAAACACCCACACACAATAAAATAAAACAACAACCACAGATTGGAATGAGGAATTGGACCGAGAATATCGGAACCAATAAGTATCCACCCAACTGAGGTGCACCATCATCCGCATTGGAGGGAATACCAGGGCCCGAATTCAAAATTGGAGGAAGATCAGCCCAACTGCCCACCTGCCGGGTGCATCCGAAAAACGACAGAACAGTCTGTACTGCATGTCTGGACCTGAAGCCCATAAGAACGAAGACTGTGATTTGCTGGAAGCTGGGACTCTAGACCGTGCTGGCCAGGTAGGGCGAGTTCTTTGCACTGGTGTGAGCCCAGTAGCGGTGGCCAGTGAAAACGAGTAAAGTAAAGTAGTAGGAGTATATATATACTAAAGATAATTATTCCGTTTAATTCTTGATTTAGGAAGCTTTTTAAGTCTATGTTTAGATACTTATAGTTAGTTTTTTAGGATTGGGCAGTTGAAAGCAATAAGCAGTTTAGCTAGTACTAGGTTTATGTTTTTTATTTTTATTATTTTTTTCCTAGAGTTTTTACTTGTTTGTTTTTTTGGCAGTTTACGTATTGAGATATCCGTTATTATAATTTATTCAGTTTTAGCTTCCACTTTTTTTAGTTGATCAATATTTTTTTATTTTAATTATTTTTGTAATGACAATTTCTTCTTCTTCTTCTGAAGTGTGCAAGTTTTTTTGAACTTTCTGGATTATTCACTATTTTAAAGCTATTACTGTAAATAATCGCATTCTTAGCGTGTTTTAAAATTCCAGATTTTAATTTTAGGTTTTCAGCTTAAGTTTTAATCTTCTCGTTTCCTTCCTTTGGGTCTTGTCTGTTTGTTTCTGTCTGTTGTTCTTTTTGTTGTTGTGATGTGTCGTGACGTGTATGATGGCGGGATTTCGGCATCGCGGCGCGGCGCCTTTCATCTTGACTGTTACAGAGAGCATCCTATGGCTTGCGAGCTCAACTTTTCATCCGTGGCATACACTCTCTAACTCTAACCCTAATCCTTTGTGCTCTTGTCTGAGACCCGATGGCTAAGAATTCATCCTCTAACTCGTTTAAAATATCCAACTATAATTTATTTCATAATTTCGTCCTGAAAGGGTGGAGTTGTCAGTGCGATCTGAAAAACATAACACTCCTTAAACACATCTGCGAAACTTGCATCTCCTAATTTTCGATGTTCTGTGGATTAAAATATTTCTTCCTCTACTAACAATAGTCTTGCTGCTTCTGATAGTGTTCTCCTATACAGACAGACTTGTTCATGCCTTTTTTGATTACATTTACGACTCACGAGACCTGTTATAGTCATTTCGTCCCACTCAAAAAAAAATGAGGTTCCTCTATTTAGCGGGATTTCAATGTACACAATATTGAATGGTTGGGGTCTTCATACTGATTTAGGTGTGGGAGGAAGCCGAATCATTCAGTATTCTCAACATTCTGGAGCAATTAATTAAAGAACCAACACACATTGCGGATCGTCCCAACCAATTCTTGCACACTCTGACCTATGTTTCACCACTAGTCTTCTCTCTATAAATACACCACCTTGCGTCTTCTAACGGTAAATTGACCACAACGCTTAATCTCTTCATTTTAATAACTTTCTATCCAACAG